>JAVTVY010041654.1:0-19359 GCA_036873755.1 Hanleya hanleyi | reverse complement strand
TAAGTGTGGACACCGTGGATGTCTCACGTGTCCACTCTTTAATACTTCAGCTTCATTTAGTTCCGCGTTAACTGGTAGCTCATATTCTGTTAACTCGTATGTTGATCTTAGTTGTTCTACTACAAACTGTATTTACTTAGTTTCCTGTAAGAAGTGTGGTCAACAGTATGTTGGCAAGACCACCCAAAGACTCCATCTTAGGGTGAACGGTCACAGAAAATCCGTTAGGAAAAAGCAATTGCTTATAGGTAGGCATTTTTCTGGACCCGACCATGGCTGGGATGACTTTAGTATTCAGATCATAGACGTCGTCTATCCATCTACTAAGGATTCCCCCTTTGGATTTGAGAGAAAAATCCGAGAGCGAGAATTATTCTGGATGCTAGAACTTGGGTCGGTGTTTCCGTTTGGTTTAAATGATAATGTCAGTGGGTTCGGCAATGCTACAAACCGCCGTTAAAATATATCCAACATTACCCAACTATTTAAACCCCATCAACGGAGACAACGCAGCCATGGTTGGCGAAAGTTTAATAGTTCGATGATTCACGATCATATCACTTTAAATTACTTAGTGGGTTTAACTAACCCACCCAATAGTATACATAGCTTACGTACAGTTCTGTATGCGTTACCTCTGAGAGCTTTAAATCAAATAGCCAGAGATATACAGCAATCTGCGTCTTCAGGAAATATAATACCATCCAAAATCAGTAAAGTATGTCAAGATATAGCGTATTTTCGGTTGTATCGTCCAGTGAACATAATCAAAACATCTCAAGATCGGCTTTTCTTGAAACTCAACTACATAGATAAAGGACTGGACATCATTAATTTACCTCGAATCCTGAATGATCCAGAGGTACGCAACACTGTACCAAACTATTTTAAGTTCACAGAACCTCCTTGCATTTCATATAAGTATACTAAATCTATAGCCACCAAAAATATTCAATTACTCTAATGCTGACAAGGAGTTTGACTGGAACTTATACACGTCGGGGGGCTATAGTTGTGACTGTGAATCGTCGAACTTTATCTATACACCATGCAAACATGTGACTGGTGATCTTGATGTGGTGAGTGATAAGGATCTGAAATTACTCCTGATGAAAGGACCTAAATATAGAGAGCCAAGAAGAATAAATCTGAAGGCCGACCAGAAGATAGTCCTGTCTGCATTAGAACAGTACGTTATTGATTGGTCTAAGCGAGAAAAAGTTGAACCTACAGTACTCGCTGATTTGCTGGACCTCACCAAGAGCAAGGTCGTTGAAACAATCCGCCATATTGACAGAAGCACTCTTCCCCAAACAAAACAAGTACTGAGAAACCTCAATTCGCAAGAAGTTCTAGCAAATCTCCAGAGTAAATTCGTCATAGTCCCAGCAGACAAAGCTCCGAATAATATAAGATTCATATGTAAATATTACTATTACCAGGTGCTGGTTAAAGAATTGAGTGTAGACATATCTTTATCAAATGCATCTACTTACTCCCAAACTGCATTTACTCTGGAAGATTTATTTAACAATCACAAAAAGTTTCTCAGGGAAAGAGGTATTTGTCTTCCAACCAATCATAGCGACATACCAAAAATATACTGGACTCCCAAAATGCATAAATCACCATACAAAGCTAGATTCATAGCTGGTTCTAGAAGCTGCACCACCGAGCTTCTTTCAACCCTATTGACGAGGGCCCTTCAGGAGGTAAAAGCATTTTGGGAAAGGTATTGCGCCACTATTTTCAAGAATTCTGGCGTTGAATGTATGTGGATATTGAAAAACTCAAAATGTCTTACGGAAGAACTTGATGCTAAAGGTCACATACCGTACAGACATGTATCCACATGGATTTCTCGACTCTCTATACTACAATCCCTCATCAGGACCTTATTGACCGTCTAAGTTCATTAATAGTATCTGTGTTCAAGAAAACTGATCGTAGATATATTAATGTCGAAAGCCAAAAAGCATTCTTTAGCTCGACTACATACAAGAGATATCATTCATGGGATGTTTCTTTGTTTATAGAGTTGCTTGAATTTCTCATTAAAAATATCTATGTGAAATTTGGCAACACAATATATCAGCAGCATATAGGTATTCCAATGGGTACTAATTGTGCACCCCTGTTGGCTGACCTGTATCTGTTCTCTTATGAATATGACTATATGCTGGCGCTTTCGAAAACCGATCCACTCAAAGCCCGTTCCTTCTCATTCACCAAACGCTATATAGACGATCTTCTCGCTGTGGATAATCGCTATATAAATGACGCAGTGAAGGATATATATCCACCTTCACTGGATTGAAGGAAACTACAGATAGCCCTACAGGCACATCTTATTTAGATCTCTATCTCTATAAAAATGAAGCGGGCATTCTCTCTCGTCGACTTTATGACAAAAAGAGATGATTACAATTTCGACATCGTAAACTATCCCTTTCTGGACAGTAATATTCCAGTGGGACCTGCATATGGCGTATACATATCTCGCTTAGTAGCATTGCTAGATCCTGTGTTAAATGTGACGATTTTAATCAACGTCACAAAACATTGGTGCAGAAACTTAAAAAACAGGGCTATTCCACCAAGCGCCTACACTCAAAGTTTCTCAAATTTGGCGATACATATCGCATGCTGATAACAAAATACGAACGTAGCGTGCAAGATCTATGGCGCTACGTTTCGTAACTTGTGTCTAATTCCGCTTAACCCGGGGCTAAGGGCCGTATGAACCCATGTACTTCAAGATCCTCATGGTACGCATATGAACAGTCACAATCAAAGCGTGACTGAGATACATCATTCTTTAGATGACGACTTTACAACGAATATTATGGATTAAGAATACTGATCAGCGATACGGATTTGATATTTTTGGAATATCATGATGTCTTGCCGGCATCATTGAAAACTGTTGACCGCTTCTCTCTTGTAGGAAACAAGCCTATGTTTATGTATACTTTTGTCTTTTTGAATTTGGTGCTAATACTGTTATATGGAAATGGAATAGGTCTTTGGATTATGGACGCGGATATTCTCTAATGGACGACGGCTGGATTATGAATGACGGACTAGACGCTTGTAACCTTACGTCACTGGTGGCAGCAAAACTATGAAGTGACACACACCAATGGATATGAAATTCGTTACAATTGGTGGCAGCGGTGGGATAGTAGTGCATTGTGCGATGTAAATAAATGTGTTTCTTTCATTCGAAGATTTGAAGATGGCAGAACAAAGTCTCGAGATGTTGGATGATGCTCACAATAATCTGGTTGATGAAGGCGGGGCAGAAGAAGAAGTGGTATTTCGTCAGTTTCGGAGAGGGTCACGGAGGGGCGAACCAGCTTCTTCAGATGATGAAGATGAACATACAGGGGGTGGAGATAGTGATCGAGTCCACCCCAGGAATTTGACTGTGAGACCGGAGACATTTACTGGAGATGGGTCGTGGCTGGAATATCTGAGTGTATTCAATACTATCGCTAAGATAAACCACTGGAGGCAAAAAGAGAAGGCAGCTTATCTCTTCACGCACCTGCGCGGTCCAGCCAGGCAGATTGCTTGCAGCCTATCCCCACAGGAGCAGGGAAACTTTGAGAAATTGACTCATGTGCTGACAACTCGGTTTGGTCCAGGAGAACAGGCTGAGCTTTATCTGGCAGAGTTGCGGAATAGACGTAGGGGACGTGGAGAAGGACTACGGGAACTTGGAGAGTCCATTAGGAAGCTCTCTGATCTTGCTTACCCAGATATGACAGCGGTGCAGAGAGACCGCCTTGCCAAGACTCATTTCGTAGATGCATTTGAGGATTCGGAAACACGAATGAGGATTTATCAAGGCAAACCAGTAAATTTGGAGCAGACAGTTACTATTGCTTTAGAGGTAGAGGGTTTCAGGAAAATTGAAGCGGGACGACAGGAGCAGTCTTCCAGGAGGCACGTTCGTGAGGTAGAGACTCTCCCTGATCAGGCTAAGCTCAGGCTTGAGAAGATTGAGCAGCAGCTTCAGACATTACTGACGGAAGTAACTGCAAGAAATACTATTCAACAGGAAGACCAGAGCACATTCAGAAGACGAACTCTCTCAGATGTTGAGTGTTACTTATGCCGAAATAAAGGCCACTATAAGAGCCAATGCCCCTTGTTGAATGATGAGAAATTGGAATTGAAGAAAGATGGTGCTCTTGGTAAAAAAACGGGAAACTAGGAATGACTGGTTCAGGAGGCTTGAATCCGGTCATAGATGGAGACGAGATGCCTCAATCTCTAAATGTAAATCAGGGTATATTGAATAAAGATGTATTTTCTATTGATTCTGGTTTCCATGTTAACGGTTGTATTTCAGGAACTGACGTTCATTTTCTAGTTGATACAGGTTCATGCGTAACGATTTTGTCTAAGGAGATGTACCAGCAGATACCAGTTGAAGTTAGACCTCAGTTGGAGCAGTCGACCATAACGTTATGGGCAGCAGACAAAAAGCCCATAAGTGTCTATGGTGAATGTGTGACAGATATAGGAATTATGTCGACCCCCGTTGTGCTGACTGTGATGGTAGCAGATATCCAGTCAGAAGCTATTCTTGGAATGGACTTCCTTTGTAAGTATGATGTACGACTACACCCCAAGAGCGGAAGTCTGACCTGTGGAGAAGAGCAAATTGTCTGTCAGAAGGTGACCAAAGAAGAGACGAGAGCATGTCGTTTAGTTTTGACACAGAATACAACAGTTCTCCCAGGAAGTGAAGCGGTATTACCATGTCGATCTACATCGCCATTGAGTTGTGGCAAATGGGCTGTAGTCGAACCTGGATCTTCTTTGGAAGGACGTCTGGTAGTCGGCAGGGTACTGCTGGATACGGAGAGAGAGATGTTCCCTGTGAGGGTTTGGAATGCCAGTTCTGAAGCAGTAGTAGTATACAAGGGGACCACTATGGGGGAGTTGGAAACCGTCAGTCGATGCCATACTTTTATTCCAGAGAGTGATCCAGGAATAGCAGAGGATTGTAGCTCTTTACAGGTGGACACAGTTGATATGGGGGAGACAACTCTACCTGAGCATCTGCAAGATCTATACACGAGAAGTACCGCTGATATAAAGGAGGAAGATAAACAGAAAGTGGCTTCATTGTTGAGGCGATTTCAAGATACCTTTGCCAAATCAGATGCCGACCTGGGGTGTGCAAGAGAAGTTCAACATCATATTGAGACAGGAGATGCTCAACCTATCAGACAGGCCTTCAGGCGTGTGCCTTTTCAGAAACAGTCCGAGGTAGATAAGCTGATTCAAGATATGTCAGCCCGAGTAGTCGAAAGATCCACAAGCCCATGGGCATCACCTATTGTTTTGGTGACTAAGAAGGATGGTTCAGTCTGCTTTTGTGTGGACTATCGTCGTTTGAATGATGTGACTGTGAAGGATGCCTATCCTATCCCCAGGATCGACGATTCGCTGAATGCCTTACAAGGAGCGAAGTGGATAAATAAACAAATTGCTTATGGATAACAACTTCTAGTTTATTCAGGACGACGTTTCGATACAGGTACTAGTATCGTTCTCAAGTCAATGAAGGACAAAGGAGCGAAGTGGTTTTCTACTTTGGACTTGGCCAGTGGATACTGGCAGGTGCCTTTGGATAATGATGCCAAGAGGAAATCTGCTTTCGTTACCAGAGGTGGTCTCTTCCAGTTTAATGTCATGCCGTTCGGCCTGTGTGATGCCCCTTCTACCTTTGAGAGGCTTATGGAGATGATTTTGGCTGGCGTACAGTGGAGGTCTTGTCTTGTGTATCTAGACGATATTATTGTGTATGGGAGTATCTTAGATGAAGCTATCCTGAATCTAGAAGATATTCTCACTAGGTTGACATCTGCTGGAATGAAGTTGAAGCCGAAAAAGTGTCACTTCTTTCAGAAGGAAGTTGGATTTCTTGGACATGTGGTCTCACAGGATGGTGTGTCTACTGACCCGGAGAAGATAGATGCCATAAAGAAGTGGCCCATTCCCGAAGATGTACACGGTGTGAGAAGTTTTCTCGGCCTAGCATCATACTATCGAAGGTTCATAAAAGACTTTGCCACAATTGCCCGTCCTCTTCATAGGTTGACCGAGATGGATAGCAAATTCATGTGACGAAGTTTTTATTACCCTGAAGACCAGACTTACGGAATCACCAATTCTTGCTTACCCCTGTGATACTGGTGAGTATATCCTCGACACCGATGCCAGTTCATATGGCATTGGAGCAGTTCTGTCCCAGCAACAAGACGGAAGAGAAAGAGTGATTGCCTTTGCCAGCAAATCTCTTACGGAGTCCGAACGGAATTATTGTGTGACAAGACGTGAACTTCTGGTTGTCGTAAGCTTTGTGAAGTACTTCAAGCAGTACCTGTATGGACGGCATTTTCTGATCCGGACGGATCATTGCGCTTTGAGATGGTTAATGACGTTTAAAGAGCCAGAGGGCCAGCTTGCCAGATGGTTGGGAGTCCTTGGGACTTTCGATTTTGAAATTCAGTACAGG
This sequence comes from Hanleya hanleyi, assembly GCA_036873755.1. Taxonomy (NCBI): domain Eukaryota; kingdom Metazoa; phylum Mollusca; class Polyplacophora; order Lepidopleurida; family Hanleyidae; genus Hanleya; species Hanleya hanleyi. The sequence continues at coordinate 12,821 of JAVTVY010041654.1, read as the reverse complement.
CCAGGCAAACAACATCAAAACGCAGATGCCATGTCTAGAGGAGCATGTCGACAGTGCGAGAAGATGGGGTACCATGGTGACGTTCAGAGAGGATCTTTTTGTGTCCTTGTTGCACAACTGCCAGATGTGTCTCGGGGATCGCAAGTGCATCGTACAGAACCCCTCCAGAATTCAGAGAGTATGACAGGGGAAGGGCAAGTGTCGTTGGTCACTGACGAGGGCGAATGGGAGAGGACAAAGTTCATAGAGGCCCAATCCCATGATTCAGAAATATCGTGGATCATACAGGCGAAACAAAGAGGTTCTCTGCGCCCAGCATGGGAAGCGGTATCACCAGAAAATCAGGCAGTGAAGTACTTCTGGAAACAATGGGATCGGCTAGACTTTAGGGATGGCATACTTTGTCGGAGATGGGAGAGTGATGATGGTAGTGTGGCATGGCAAATTCTTCTTCCTAAGTCGCATAGGAAAGGTGTTTTTCAAGAGTTGCATGCTTCGAAGACGGCCGGACACTTTGGGAGCAAGACAGTGCTTTCGAAGATAGGTCAACGGTTTCACTGGTTTGGAATGAAACAGGACGTTGACAGGTGGTGCCAACAGTGTGAGACATGTGCAAAGAGGAAGCCCCCTGCTAAGCGATTACGGGCCCCATTAAGACAGTACATGGTAGGACTACCAATGGAGAGGTTAGCTACAGATGTTCTGGGACCATTGCCTGAATCAAAGGCTGGCAATAGGTACATACTCCTAGTCAGTGATTATTTTACCCGATGGATAGAAGTATATGCTATCCCTGATCAAGAGGCATCCACCATAGCCGACAAGATAGTGAAAGAGTTTATTTGTAGGTTTCGGACACCTCGAGAGATTCACTCTGACCAGGGCAGAAACTATGAATCAAAGTTGTTTTCCGAAATGTGTACACTCCTTGATGTGGAGAAGACAAGAACCACTCCAATACACCCTCAATCCGATGGCATGGTTGAGAGATTCAACCGGACACTAGAAACAAGACTTGCCCCGATGGTGAACAACAACCAGACTGACTGGGATGAACAGCTCCCTTTTGCTATGATGGCATATCGTAATACACGACACGAGACCACCGGCTTCACTCCAAACAAAATGATGCTTGGGCGGGAAGTTGAGTTACCCTTGGATTTGGTTACAGGTTTGCCACCCTACAATGAACCAGCGGAAACCACAGAATACCCCTCTATGCTGAGAGAGCGTTTCGAGGTAGCATACGAGAGAGCGAGGGTGCATTGCATGGCTCAGCAGAAAGTTCAAAAGAGACATTATGATCGACGCAGGTCTGGCCGACCTTTCAGTCCAGGCGATGTGGTCTGGTTGCATAACCCGACGCGTAAGATTGGTTTGTTCCCAAAGTTGTCATGTTTTTGGGAAGATCCATTCATGGTCATCAGCAGCCTAGATGACACTGTATGTAGAATTCAGAGAACTCTGAAGTCCAAGTCGAAAGTCGTTCACTTCAATCGGTTGAAGCCTTATACTGGAACAAACTTCGTGAAATGGGATATCAAACCTAGTAGTTTGAGTAAGGGCGTACAGGTCGAGATGAAGCCGAGCGATGAAGCGACCGGAAGTAAACGAGATAACCATGCGCATGCTCGCGACCGACCAATAGGAGATGATCCTACTACCGAAAACCGGACTCGGTCTGGGCGTTTAGTCAGGAAACCGGTGCGATGGCTCAGTTGGATTTCAGACCAGCTCATCGGTAGCTCTAAACAGGGTCAGGTCATGGAGGTGTAGGGAGGGCATTTTGCACATGATGAATATGACTATGACAATGCCACATTCTTTTATATGCTTTCAGAATCAAGATGCTGTTCAAATGCGAGAAGTGTGGTGGCACTTACACCCAGAAATCAAATTTCTACCGGCACAGATTGAATTGTGAGAAGGGAAGATCCAATTACAAATGCATGCAGTGTTCCAAATCATACTCCAGAAAAGACAACCTAAAGGAACACATCAAGAGGGAACATGGCAAGACTAGGAAGGAGAGTGTTCAAACAGACATGAGACTGGTTGACCTTCACATCACTCTTGATCCACCATCATCCTCAGCAGTTCTGAATGAAGCCCTCACAGAAATGACCAGCCACCCTCCTGCGATCAGTCCCTTGAGCAGCACGCCCCCTCCACTGATTCAACACCAACAGCCGAAACCTAGTGAAGCTGTGGATGCTCCAATGGACTTGACCATTGTTCGGGAGCGCCCTGGGGAGGGATCAACATCCCCAGCCTATAGTTGGATTTCTGAAAAGTGAAATGGTTAGGCCACACACCAACTTGGTCTATGAGCCCGAGCGGAATCCTGATCCACGACGGTCATACGAATTGCCAACGCTGTTGCCAGCTGGCAGCCCCACAGGCATCCCAACAATTCTGAAGGGTGGGAATGCTGACAACGTAGAGGTGCCTGCTCCACTTCCTGTTCGGGGACAGTTCAACCCAGCCCCCTATCCCTGTCTGGAGCAAATCAATCGGACCATTCTCTACCCTAATGGTGTCACTGTACACGAAAACATCATGAGAGATACCCGACGGATGCCGAAACACTCCAATCACACTCAAACACTTTTGGTTGAGATGACGGCCGCCCAAACGCAAACAGAGGTTGGAGATGCTGCCCAGGTAGTGACAACAGACATTGGTGTATCCTGTATACCAGATACAACTGCTAAAGGTACATCCATGTTCTTTCCCGAGATGTCCACCAGAGGTATGCAGACGGAGGCAGGAGACGAAGTGCAGTTGCAAACAACGACCACCACAGATGCCAGTACGGAGACGAACAGGGGCATCTGGGTATGCACCGATCTGACCTGCGAAATTTGTCATGGCTGTGGGAATCATGTGGACCACCTCTGGAAGATCGATGTCCCAGGATTTTCGGACTATTCCAACGAGCAGTAGATGATTAGTTGAGTTCTTGCAGGTGGAGTGCATCGTGCCTTTGATGTATATATTGTGGAACTACGCTTTTCTCTTCTTGGATTTACCTGTTTGATGTATAAATGAGCTTGGTGTGATAATGTGCGCGTTCTTCATGTGGATTTTACTGTGTTTGAGACCTGTTCATTGGATCTACTGTGGAAGTGGATCGCCTCGGATTATTCTGTGAACATGTACTATACGCTGCACAAGATGCATTGAGTAAAGGTCCTTTTCAGGACCAATGCATGTTGTGGATCACTGACATTGTTTTACGTCATGTTTTATTTGTGACTCTGGCAACAATGCCGTCACATAATCGAACTTTATTGACATTAATGTGACTGAACTCCTGTTGCTAATTATATGTTTGTGCGAGGACGCACAAAGCTGGGAGGGGGTAGTGTAGAGAATGTTTATTAGTCACACTACCATTTTCTCTAAATATTGTTGGGGAAATTGTCTGACTGCTAAATGTGTATTTGAGTGTCTTAGGTAAGTTTTGCAGGGTTATTACTGTCTGTCCCACATGTCTGATTTGTACCTGTATGAAATGCATTATCGCGGGATCAGTTTTCAACACTGTCATGTGTCTCTATTTTTGACCAGTTTTAGTGTTTACAATGGCTAAATTGTTTAACATAACATGGTATCTGATTGAACCAAATGCCAGCTTACCTAGTAAATACTTGTTAGCTTGTGATAACTCCCTGATTGCCTGGTAGATGCCTTTATTCCTTAAATTTGTAACATGCTTTTCTCCTGACAAGAGACCATGTTGCGAAGCTACATTCTAGACGCTCCGACGTACTTTGGACTTTCAGTGGAAATTTAGTGTTGTTTCAGGGAAATTTGGTGAGTTTATTATGTTTTTGTGGATACTATAGTCATGGCTTGAATCGGCTGCAGACAGCTTTCGGTGGCTCAGCCAATCAGCGTAGGTATTGTAGTCACGTGATTTTACCTCTGGCGGGCTATATAATCCGGAGAGTAAGTATGTTCTTTGCATTTTGCCCCTTGTCGCTGACGAGGTAGGGTCACCTTTTACTATGGGTGACAGATGAATACTGGAGATGACTAAGAAAGGGGATATCCTACTAAGGATATACTGGGGACGACCACTATGATCCTATAATTATGATATCCTATAGGATATATCCTTGACCTCCCATAGTGAACTATCCTACAGGATATATATCCTAGATATCCTACTATGTCTAAAATAGTATCCTATAGGATATATCCTTGACATCCCATAGTACACTATCCTACAGGATATATATCCTAGATATCCTACGTCTAAATGGTATCCTGTAGGATACTCCCCCTTGAGCATCATCATGATTAGTATCCTACACATGGTATACTGTTCTATAGCATAAATGGTATCCTTTAGGATACTAATATCCTATAAAGCCAAATTTCAGTGTCAATCCCTCTCTAGTACAGAATGTATGTTATTGTTGATGTCAAGGATATGTATCCTTAAGCCATATGCTCAGAACGCAAATATAGTTACTGTCCTTGTACGTTCCTTCCAGGATACTATATCCTAGTATCCTATTTTCTATAGGATATATATCCTGAATGTTCCAAATTTGATAATAACCCCATAAATATCACTCAAGGATACTTGGTATTGCTGATATCAAGGATATGTATCCCTAAGCCTTTCATGAAGAAGACTCGGAGTATAACCCGTTGATCAGAGGATACTGCAGAGGATGAAAGTCCATACCGGAACTGCAGGTGGACCGGATTTGTGGCCCTATTCTTGGCTTTGGGGAATGGGATAGTATATCATCCAGGATACTGTGTCTGGGAAACATGATCTATGGTACCGGCAATGCTGAGATAATGTTTGAGTGTATTACAACACATACAAGGGAGGTGGGAAGAGGTGCCGACATACTGACTGCGTCACATGACTGCACAGAATAGTCTTCTGGTTAACCTATTCTAAAGCACATACCAAGAATCTAACGATTCGTGATATGTGTTGTATATTAAACGTGCCTGTCAGAGATTAGTTATACTTGGACCCATCTAGGATATGTATCCCTACACCTTTCAACGAGGAGAACTGAGACCCGTTGATAAAGCATATCCACTTTAGAGGACACTGCAGAGGGTGAAAGTCCCTGGGTCCGGAACTGCAGGTGGACCGGGTTGTGGAGCTATCTTACTCTGGGGAATGGGGCATATATCCTTAAGGATACCCAGATCATAGCTTCAAGTATTACTATTGCCTGGTGATGACACTATGGGTGGGTGGCCTGTATTAATCCTAATAGAAGATACTGTAGTGGGAGATGTCTGGAGATGTTAGTTCTGAAATCCAACCGTTCCATCCTACCTAATATATCCTGACGTACGGCCGAAAGACTCGCTGAGATATCCTTAACATATCGTGATGGGAATATCGTGAATATCCAACATAACTTAACATATCCTATGGATATCCCGCATATATCCTGCAGCGTAAGCGGTATTCAAGCCATGATTATTGCGATCAGCCACTATATTAAATTGTAGAATAGTTGTTATCGCGGTCCTGAAAGTGGCTATATAATTGATACCGGTACCCAGTATTCGATGAGCATATTCTGTTTTGATAATATATCCTGAAGTATCCTTACGCACGTAAATACCTGTATATATATATATCATGTTGCACTTTATTGTTGATAATACAAGCATTATCTTTGAACGTTGAATTATTGCCTTGTCTCCATCCTTTATAATTATGCGAATGCCTTTGTGAGTCCTTATGGTACTGGAAATGTATCCTGATATATCTTTACAGATATCCTTCGAATATCCTCATGGTACTCAAAATCAATCCTGAGATATCCTCAGAGGTATCCTTTGGGTATCCTTCTTGTCCTGCCAGACTGGTCGCTAATGTAGTATCCTGGAACTATCCTGAGGGATATCTGGATATCCTCGAAACAAGGTGACCTACATGTAATTGAGATGTAATGATGTCCCATAGTGCTCTGCTATCATTTCCACTGGTGGATTTGACTTAGATGAAGTCGACCCCTTACCAGCTCGATATACCACGAGTATCTGGCGAATAGTGGCGGACCCGTGTAACGAGCGCCATCCAGAGTAGACTGGGAATAAGACGCTACTAAGAAGAGATGTGATTATGCATTAATGTGATACCCTATGAGAAGACCAGTACAGATGTCCCTATGAGAGGGCCAGTACAGTTGGGTCTATTAGTGGGCCAGTACAGATGAGCCTATGAGAGGGCCAGTACAGTTGGGTCTATTAGTGGGCCAGTACAGATGAGCCTATGAGAGGGCCAGTACAGTTGGGTCTATTAGAGGGCCATTACAGTTAAGCCTATGAGAGGGCCGGTACACTTGGGTCTATTAGAGGGCATTACAGTTAAGCCTATGAGAGGGCATTTTTAGAATATAAAGTTGTATGAGGGTCGTGACACCTTACGTCACTGGTGGCAGCAAAACTATGAAGTGACACACACCAATGGATATGAAATTCGTTACAGTATCGTATATGTCCTGCATTATACAATATATATTCTGTATTATACAATCGCATAGCGGTTGTCATGAATAACAACAAGTTCAGCAATGTTCATACAGTTTATTATCCCCAATGTTACATCATACCCAGGCTGGGGGAGCCGCCCTGGGTATGTTTAGTATGTTCACAGCAAAACAAATTGAAATATCAAACACCATGTTTTATTATTTAACGCACCGTCACATTAGGTACAAGTGTTTACTGAGCTCAAGTCAACGATCAGCATGTAGACATATAGAGTATGTACGGCATGTTATGGTATTCATCAGTGCACGAGTGAATGCATTCATCCGATGGGAAGATTCCGTAATTTGGTCACGAAAAACGTAACATTGGTGACTCTCTCCACGAACCATTGGGTGTTGGGGCGTTGTTGTTGGGCCCATTCCAAGGGATCCACGGTGTCCAGTTTCTCCAGCATCGTCTCTAGCGAGGTCCGGTTAATGATGGTAAACGGTTGGTCAAATACCCGGATGTTACTGCTCGGGTAGTAGTATCTGACTTGATCTGTCTCCTTATGCTGCAGCACATAACCAAACGCCAGATTTAATTTGAATGACGTAGCTTGGTCATTGAAGATGGCTTCCATGTAGCTGCGTAGACGGGCGAGATCGGTCAGTCGGAAATTGTAGATATCTTGAATAGGGCGATGATGGTAGAAAGCATGCCGTATCATGGGCCAATGGCGCCGATAGATGTCACTCACTGGATGGGCGTCCTGTAACAGATCGCTAGGAACATCCACTGCATCTTCCAGAAAATGTTCGATGTCGTCAGGCGTATGACTCGAAACCGTAACGTTGGGGTCCGGCTGGATATCCAGGCCCTCCTGGACTGTGGGTATAGGCGGGCTCTTCGTCACCGCATCACCAGTGGCGTTCGTCTCCCCGGGGTCATCTTCACTGGGTCTGACCTTCCGCAGCTCCTCTTTAGTGGAAAGTTGTCGTCCAAACCGTAGAGAAGGGGCATGAATCAAACGTTGGTGCTGTCTTAACCAACTGGGTCGAATGAAGAGTGGACCACAATCGTTACATTGTACCGTCGCACCCTCGTGGAGTGCCCTCTCATGGCGCAGTAAATTATCCTCCCGATTGAATGACCGTGCGCAGATTATACAAGTATACCGTGCATCGTTGTGGGTGGAGGCCTCGTGACGTCGTAAACTTTCTATAAGAGTAAACTGCTTCAGGCAAGTTGTGCAAGTGAACATCTTGGTGGTTGACAGAGTGTCGGATGAAACGACCAGGCCGCTATCCTCGTGGAGTGCCCTCTCATGGCGCAGTAAATTATCCTCCCGATTGAACGACCGTGCGCAGGTTATACAAGTATACCGTGCATCGTTGTGGATGGAGGACTCGTGTCGTCGCAAATCTTCTGGGCGAGTAAACAGCTTCTGGCAAGTTGTGCAAGAGAACATATCGGCTGTGGATCTGCAAATGATGAATGCCGTAAAAATTGGCACTTTTAAACGTTTTTCTGTGACATTCGTGTCTTCTCGGCAACCTCCGTGTCTCTTCGGTCACCTCCGTGTCTTTTCGGTGACGTCCGTGACTCTTCGGGCACCTCCGTGTCTCTTCGGTAACCACCGTGACATCTTCGGTCACCTCCGTGTCTCTTCGGTGACCTCCGTGACATCTTCGGTAACCTCCGTGTCTCTCCGGGCACCTCCGTGACATCTTCGGTCACCTCCGTGTCTCTTCGGTCACCTCCGTAACTACCCGGCTGTTCCCGTGTAAACCTCGATGTACCCGTATGGAACACACAGCTAAAGGACCCGGATAGAAGTACCCGGATGTAGGCGCGGACGTCATTGACAAGAGCCTGCATGTACAAGTATCCGGATATACCCGGATGTAAAAGTCCCCGGATGTAAAAGTTTCCGGATGTTTACGAATGTTCCACCATTCTGGACTTCTATCAGGTCCATGTCCAGAAGCTCTCATGTCCTGCATGTGAATAGTCATATTGTGTGTGTATGCATGTGTGCATGCGTCTGTGTGTGTGTGTGTGTGCGTTTTTGTGCGTGTGTGTGTAGGTGAATGTATGCGTGTGTGTATGCATGTGTGTGTTTGTGCTTGTGTGTGTAGGCGTGTGTGTGTGTGTGTGTGTGCGTGCATGTGTATGTGTATGTGTATGTATGCCTCCGTGTGTGTGTATGGGTGTGCTTGCGAGTGTGTTTACGCGTGGGTGTGTATGCGTGTGTGTGTGCGTGTGTGCGCGTGTGTATGAGTCTGTGTGTATGTGTGCATTGCGTCTGTGTGTATGTGTGCATGCTTGTATGCGTCTGTGTGTATGCGTGTGTGTGTGTGTATGCAACCACCACCACCACCACCATCACCACTACCACCACCACACACCACCACACACCACCACCACCACCACCACACACCACCACTACCACCACCACCACCGGGCGCTGACGCCCGTCAACGCCACCACCACCACCACCACCACCACACACCACCACACCGCCACCACGACCACCACCACTGGGCACACGTACCTACGGGCTATAGGGTACAGGGTGCACCAGGTACGTATGCCCAGTGGTGGTGGTCGTGGTGGTGGTCGTGGTGGTGGTCGTGGTGGTGTGTGGTGGTGGTGGTGGTGGTGGTGGAGGCGTTGACGGGCGTCAACGCCCGGTGGTGGTGGTGGTAGTGGTGGTGTGTGGTGGTGTGTGGTGGTGGTAGTGGTGATGGTGGTGGTGGTGGTGGTTGCATACACACACACACGCATACACACAGACGCATACACGCATACACACATACACACAGACGCAATGCACGCACACACACACACACACGCCTACACACACAAGCACACACACACACACAAGCACACAGACACGTGTACACACACACACACACAGACGCATACACACATGCATACACACACAATATGTCTATTCACATGCAGGACATGAGAGCTTCTGGACATGGACCTGATAGAAGTCCAGAATGGTGGAACATTCGTAAACATCCGGGCACTTTTACATCCGGGGACTTTTACATCCCGGTACATCCGGATACTTGTACATCCAGGCTCTTGTCAATGACGTCCGCGCCTACATCCGGGTACTTCTATCCGGGTCCTTTAGCTGTGTCTTCCATACGGGTACATCGAGGTTTACACCTGAACAGATGGATAGTTACGGAGGTGACCGAAGAGACACGGAGGTGACCGAAGATGTCACGGAGGTGCCCGAAGAGACACGTAGGTTACCGAAGGTGTCACGGAGGTCACCGAAGAGACACGGAGGTGACCGAAGATGTCACGGAGGTTACCGAAGAGACACGGAGGTGCCCGAAGAGTCACGGACGTCACCGAAAAGACACGGAGGTGACCGAAGAGACACGGAGGTTGCCGAAAAGACACGGAGGTTACCGAAGACGTCACGGAGGTCACCGAAGAGACACGGAGATCCATCCGGGTTTACACGGGAACAGCCGGGTAGTTACGGAGGTGACCGAAGAGACACGGAGGTGACCGAAGATGTCACGGAGGTGCCCGGAGAGACACGGAAGTTACCGAAGATGTCACGGAGGTCACCGAAGAGTCACGGAGGTCACCGAAGAGACACGGAGGTGACCGAAGATGTCACGGAGGTTACCGAAGAGACACGGAGGTGCCCGAAGAGTCACGGACGTCACCGAAAAGATCCGGAGGTGACCGAAGAGACACGGAGGTTGCCGAAAAGACACGAATGTCACGGAAAAACGTATAAAAGTGGCAATTTTTACGGCATTCATCATTTCCAGATCCACAGCCGATATGTTCTCTTGCATAACTTGCCAGAAGCTGTTTACTCGCCCAGAAGATTTGCGACGACACGAGTCCTCCATCCACAACGATGCACGGTATACTTGTATAACCTGCGCACGGTCATTCAATCGGGAGGATAATTTTCTGCGCCATGAGAGGGCACTCCACGAGGATAGCGGCCTGGTCGTTTCATCCGACACTCTGTCAACCACCAAGATGTTCACTTGCACAACTTGCCAGAAGCAGTTCACTCTTATAGAAAGTTTACGACGTCACGAGGCCTCCACCCACAACGATGCACGGTATACTTGTATAATCTGCGCACGGTCATTCAATCGGGAGGATAATTTACTGCGCCATGAGAGGGCACTCCACGAGGGTGCGACGGTACAATGTAACGATTGTGGTCGACTCTTCAAACGACCCAGTTGGTTAAGACAGCACCAACGTTTGATTCATGCCCCATCTCTACGGTTTGGACGACAACTTTCCACTAAAGAGGAGCTGCGGAAGGTCAGACCCAGTGAAGATGAACCCGGGGAGACGAACGCCACTGGTGATGCGGTGACGAAGAGCCCGCCTATACCCACAGTCCAGGAGGGCCTGGATATCCAGCCGGACCCCAGCGTTACGGTTTCGAGTCATACGCCTGACGACATCGAACATTTTCTGGAAGATGCAGTGGATGTTCCTAGCGATCTGTTACAGGACGCCCATCCAGTGAATGACATCTATCGGCGCCATTGGCCCATGATACGGCATGCTTTCTACCGTCATCGCCCTATTCAAGATATCTACAATTTCCGACTGACCGATCTCGCCCGTCTACGCAGCTACATGGAAGCCATCTTCAATGACCAAGCTACGTCATTCAAATTAAATCTGGCGTTTTGTTATGTGCTGCAGCATAAGGAGACAGATCAAGTCAGATACTTCTACCCGAGCAGTAACATCCGGGTATTTGACCAACCGTTTACCATCATTAACCGGACCTCGCTAGAGACGATGCTGGAGAAACTGGACACCGTGGATCCCTTGGAATGGGCCCAACAACAACGCCCCAACACCCAATGGTTCGTGGAGAGAGTGACCAATGTTACGTTTTTCGTGACCAAATTACGGAATCTTCCCATCGGATGAATGCATTCACTCGTGCACTGATGAATACCATAACATGCCGTACATACATACTATGACGGTGCGTTAAATAATAAAAACATGGTGTTTGATATTTCAATTTATTTTGCTGTGAACATACTAAACATACCCAGGGCGGCTCCCACAGCCTGGGTATGATGTAACATTGGGGGTAATAAACTGTATGAACATTGCTGAACTTGTTGTTATTCATGACAACCGCTATGCGATTGTATAATACAGAATATATATTGTATAATACAGGACATATATGATACAATACAGGACAGATATAGTATAATACAGCACAGATTTGATATAATACAGGACAGATACTGTATAATACAGCACAGAATTGGTATAATACAGAACATATATTGTATAATACAGGACAAATATGACACAATACAGGACAGATTTGGTATAATACAGGGCAGATATTGTATAACAGTGGACAGATATGGTATAATACAGCACATATTTGGTATGATGCGAGACAGATATGGTATAATACAGCCAAGATATCAGTATAATGCACACCCCACAGGACGCAGGCGGATCAAGGATGGTCCCTCTCTACCCCAAATACCTTCCTTCACTGCCCCAAAATGTACACTTTCGCTACTACTCCTACTGATGACGTCACAGATGACGCGAACATCCCTCAAATCGGGATGTACACCCCGAAAGCTACAAGATGACACCTCCCAGAACGCATTCGGACCAATAGTGGTCCATTTCTACCCAAATACCTTCCTTCACTGCCCCAAAATGTTCACTTTGGCTACTACTCGTACTGATGACGTCACCAATAGCGTCACAGATGACGTGAACATCCCTCAAATCGGGATGTACATCCCGAGAGCTACAAAATGACACCTCCCAGGACGCATTCGGACCAAGGATGGTCCATCTCGACCCCATATACCTTCCTGTACTGCCCCAAAATGGCCACTTTACTTACTACAACCAACTGCGCATGCGCAGATTGACGCGACTTGCACTTAAAAACACACCATTCTGACTCTAACCCACACAAGCTTCACTTTGACACCTTCCACGACCCATTCGGACCCATAGCGGTGCATCTTTACCCCAAACACACACCCACATACCCCCCAAAATGCCTGCTTTCTATACTACGGCCAGACTGCGCATGCGCAGACTATTGAAAACGGACGAACCATTAGTCCAGTCGGATGTTCCTCCACGAGAGCTTCAAATAAGACCGTATACGACATGATAGGGTCATTAGGGGCTCACCTAGATCCCAAAACGTCTACCCCGTATGGGCCTATACCCCATAGCCATGCAGTATAGGCCTATGGGCCTACCCAGGCCTCGGTGAACTTTTCCAAAAATTTCACCGTTTCGCTCCGGGACCCTTCCCATCGTGTTCT
>JAVTVY010041653.1:0-17590 GCA_036873755.1 Hanleya hanleyi | reverse complement strand
GAATATTATGGATTAAGAATACTGATCAGCGATACGCATTTGATATTTTTGGAACATCATGATGTCTTGCCGGCATCATTGAAAACTGTTGACCGCTTCTCTCTTGCAGGAAACAAGCTTATGTTTATGTATACTATGATTGTCTTTTGAATTTGGTGCTAATACTGTTATATGGAATATGAAATAGGTCTTTGGATTATGGACGCGGATATTCTCTAACGGACGACGGCTGGATTATGAATGACGGACTAGACGCTTGTAATATAACCGTACCTTCAAAACGGTACAGGTGAAGGGCTAGATGCAGTTTGTAATATTGTATCAAGAGCGGACAGTTTATATTATATATCCACAATATTATCTATTATCATATATAGTAATAGTACTGAAGGCATAGACGCCTATCCCTGATGAGAACTTGTACTTTCATCAAATTGAAGATTCTTGAAGTCTGTTGAGTACGTATGAAGCCCCTGCAGCATATTTACAACTTAGGAATTATGTGGATCGGAAATGTCGATGTTATGCAGATAATCGGATAAAAGTAGGTAGTGTAGGCTAAGATGAGACACTTGTGTTTATGGAAAGTTCTATTTCCATATCAAGTTTATAACTTGGTTGGCTAATAAGAGTTTGAAAAACATGTTTTCCATATCAAGTTTATAACTTGGTTGGCTAATAAGATTTTGAAAAAAAAATGTTTTCGAAAATTCGAAAATCCTAGGTGGTCGATAATTCTCTCCGGGGAGTACACAATTCTATAGTGGTGCCATCTTAACCTCGAAGTTTGCGAGTGGTCATTGGAATAGATATCTGGATATGAACTAAAATAAGGCTCAGATGGCCGTCATCTTTGAAATCCAAGGTGGCCGGTATTACACCATAGCTATTGTGAAATATTAGTCGTGCAATACCCCAAAAATAACAGTGTATCAACAGGAGTAATGTTTACATTGTAGGGATAATAAATTAATAATTATTATCTTGAAATCCAAGATTACAACACATATAAGGGAAGTGGGAAGAGGTGCCGACATACTGACTGTGTCACATGACTTCACAGAATAGTCTTCTGGTTAACCTATTCTAAAGCACATACCAGGAATCTAACGATTCCTGATATGTGTTGTATCTCAGGTACGCTTTTATTGTACCTGTTCATGTGGCAACTTGGATGATATGACCACACGGCCCCTAACACCGGCATAAGCGGTATTAGATACAAATCTAGAGAGCTATGATGGAAATGCTCTGACAACTCGTATACTGGTAATTGGTGAGTTGTTTCGCTGTGACAACTCGTACATTGGATATGTATGGATAGATTGGATAGATGGCCGTCTTGACCATGTAAGTTGTCTTACATTGATATGGGATTTTCTATCAATATTCTGAAAATGACCAAAAAAATTATTGCCAAACAGATGAAACAGTGCGGGATTCTAGACGATAATGTAAGCTTCTGGCGGCCATTTTGAAAAATGGCCACTGTGACCTACACAGGAAAAGTTCGACGTGGCCCCGTATCTAGAAATGCTACCCAGATCACGATGTACCTCTACGCCAAATTTCACACAATTTCACATGCGCGGAATGACGTCAGTTTCATGCCATACTCATCTGATCGGATGCTTCTCCATGAGTGCTACATATTAACACCCCCCGCGACCCATTTGGACCAACAGTGGTCCATCTCGACCCCACAACGTCTATTCTCATACACTTTTTCTACTGCGCATGCGCAGAATGACATCAGTTCCAGGTCATACTCATCTAGTCGGACGCCTCCCTACGAGAGCTTCAAACTGATACCTTCCCTGGCCCATTCGAACCACCACGGATCCCCCTTGACTCCAAAGCGTCTATTGCCATACGCTTTTTCCACTGCGCGTGGATGGTCCTCTAGTCGGATGGTCCCCCTCGAGTGCTTCACTTTGATATCTCCCGCAGCCCAATCGGGCCAATATTGGTCCATTGCTACCCAAAATCGTCCATTGAAATATCCCTTTCTACTGCACACGCTCAGGTATACTATATTCCCACCCCACACTCATCCAGTTACCTCACACGGCGCATTTGGACCACTATGGACCCACCTACAGCCTAAAACGTCCTCCTCGATCTACCATTCGTCATCAGCACTTTTCGACAAAAGTCAACACATGGCGTCGAGACCCCTCCCATCGTGTTCTACAGCTCAAGATAAAGAAAACAAGGTGCCACACCCCATACCGCAAATGTCCATGAGTGGGATCCCCATTGGGACTAACATTGTCCACTGCGCCAGAATGAACCTCACATGTCCATCCCAGAACTGCCTAAACTTTTCAGCGAAAGTCAACCCTTGGCTTCCAGACCCCTCTCATCGTGTTCTGCATCGCGAGACAAATAAAATGTCCATGCGTGGGTTCCACGATCGAGCCTACGCCATAGCCGTATATAGATCTGTCCTTTGGTAGATATATTAGGATATTTTCAACCTTGCCTAGTATGGGCTGATTCGTGGTGCAGGACGAGGGGAATTCTCCTTCTCTTGCTGTATGACTATGTATGGGGCTCACAACCTAGAAGCTATACCCGGGGCGATTGTACTGTTGTACTTTCTCACTGTCGCTTAACCTCGGTCGTTGTGAGATCTGTTGCATCTCGTGATCGAGTGCGTTCATTGTTTTCACTGTAGGTGGGATCGGATACGGCGACTGGAGACTTGAAGCAGGCGTGATTCTATGAGGACAATTTTTTCGTGTGGCTGATTGTCTATCGAAGAGTTCACCGAGTAGAGGATCCGACACGGAAGCAGCCCACCGGGCTAAGAATGGCAGCAAGAGATCCGCCTTTCTGTAAGATCTTTTCTTCTGTGTTTGCGGGACTGGCTTCTCAGGCAGGGTTCGAAGACCTAGTCTTGTGCTTGGCTAACTTAGTCTTCTGATCCGGAGTCAGTGGCACGTTCTCTTTTAAGGTGTTATGCCTGATTTCATTCAGACCGCGTACAAGGTCAGGGTCTGCGCCACGTACAACAGTCAGAATCAACTCGGGCGGGGCGATCTTCAATAAACGTAGCGTCGGAGCGTGCTTCCATACTCGAGCGGACATCATGTACAGCTAAATCTGGAACCCACAACCCTGCACTCTTTATCCTTTGCGGGCTACTTCCTGAATATTCTATCACTTCAGAGACAAAGTCAACCATGATGTTCTGTTAATTCTTGTATTAATCCCATCATCAAACACACACACCTTAGCTGGGGGAGCCGCTGTGGGTGTGTTTACACTATTTTTGCACGTGCATGTGGTGGATCTCCCCAGGGAAAATATCGGCCTGTAGGCGAAGGTTATCGGGGGTGGCGTGCTTCAGAACGAAGAGCATATACCCGTGTTGAGGGGTTGTCGCGTCTTCAAAGGCTTCCAACGCAAACTGCGTGCGTCCGAGGTACGTCTGCCTCACCAGGTGCCGCAGTTGAGTGGTGTCTCTCGGGTTTTTAAATCCCACCAGGTAGTGGGCATTTAAACTGATCTTCCAACGCTCTTTGTTTTTACTGAACAGACTCTGCACAATGTAGATGATGCTCAGCCACCGACGATGGTTGCCTTTGGTAATGAACTGGGTGATCCGTGCACCCATCTCCGCCACAAGATCATCCATGACCACCAACGTGTCCGGTTCCGAATCATTCCGGTTGGGTAGGCTGTCCGCCATCGTGGTGTTGGGCATTGTTGCATACGCCGCTTGCCATTCACCATAACACCACACGACCCGGGCAATGGGTGGGATAATCATGCTGTCGGCGTGTTGAAAGAGATTCTGGACGAAGTGCGTCTTGCCAAGCCCGCCGGCCCCGCAGTGAGACAGGTGAGTGGATGTTGCCACCGAGGGTCCATGGTTGGAGGTGTATCCTATGTACGTTTAACCCGTTCTTGTAAATTTGGTACGCGTGAAGAGGAGAGGGTGTCGTTAGAACACTGGTATGTGGTGAGCCATTGTACCGTTGTTGTAGCGTTAGTCGGCTCACTTTGGATGATCATATACGGTGGGGTTTCCGGTGTAGCGGTAGCTGCAATACTTGGTTTTGGGCTCGATGATGACCTGGGCTGTATTCTCGGTGTGATGGTCGCTAGGTTCAGATGAAATTTGACTGGCGCTAGCGTGAAGGTGGTCTGTAGATTCGTCTGACCTGCACTCACGGCTGGTGGTTTTGTCTTTGATGGGAAGAGTGGGGAGGTACGCCACGTCGTAAAATCTTGCTTGTAAAATGCCCAGCGGGGTAACAATGTCACCACAAATCCCACTCGTGCTTTGCGCGATTTTGGATACGCTGTGTTCAGAGGCAGCTGCTCCCTGGCCAAAGCACTGTGTTCATGGTCGAGCGTAGAATGAACTCTACTGGCTGTGGTTCGTGGCTTCATAGTTTTTCATTTGGTTGTCCGATACCCAGGAATTGAAGGAACTGAGCCAGCCTTGCCATTACACGAGACGCATTGTCCTGCCTCGGCATCGCTCGGTTTTTAGGATGCGTTCCACACCTTAGTAGTCTTTGGCTGTTTTTACCATGGACTGTAGATCTTCTTCGTAAAACGTCACTTGTAACGTTTTTTCTGCATGCGCAGATAGACAATATTCCCAACCTACACCCATCCAGTTGGACGCTCCCCCACGAATGCTTCACACTGATACCTCTCACGACCAAATCGGACCACTTTGGGTCCCCTAGACCCCAATACGTCCACCTCGATCTGCCTGCCTACTGCGTATGCGTCATGAGCACTTTTCAACAAATTCAACGCATGGCCTCGAGACCCCTCCCATCGTGTTGTAGAGCTCGAGACAGAAAAAACAAGGGGCCACATCCCATACCGCAAATGTCCATGAGTGGGTTACCCATTGGAAGTAACATTGTCCAGTGCGCCAGAATGGACCTAACATGTCCACCTCAGACCTGCCTGAACTTTTCAGCGAAAGTCAACCTCTGACCTCGAGACCACTCCCATCGTGTTCTACACCGCGATACAAAGAAAACAAGGTTCCACACCCTAAAGTAAAATCCACAAGAAAAAAAAATGACCACCCTAATCACATACATGCTTTCCCCGTATATTAACATTGGAAGTCACTAGGGTCTTATTCTGGGCCGTCACGTCACCGGAAGTGACGTCACAGACCCGGATGTGACCTTTGACCTGGACGTCACCCGGATGTCACGCGACCGGCAGTGACGTCAGATCCACGTGACTCCGCACCATCACTTTTGACAATAATTTTTCTTAATGAATTTGCCGTTTATATACTACTGAGATCAGACACTTTCCGGAAGGGTTATACGACCTGGTCTCACAACGAGTGTATGCAAAAGGGAAGAAACTGTTGTGATAGCTGAATACATGGAATATAGTAAACAACAGTGAGAAAAGAACGCAAACTATATACTACAGATATAGAGTAATGCAAATTTTATTAATCAATCGAGAATATGCCGATTGATCGATGACACATATATGCATCATTAAAGTCAGAATGAAAGTGTTGTGATATGATCTAGATGCATTCCTTTCTAAACATGCACTATGCCTATATACAATCTTGAGGAGGTACATTATATTTCAAATTTCACACTTTTACTCACAACCAATTTAATAATATTAAATATAGAATTGGGGTATGGATGTTTAGTTTAGCTCATTCAAAGCCAGAGACACAATGAAAAACAGACTGCAATGAAATTTCTCATGCAGGGAATTATTTTTCCATCCAGTACCTGTTACAGCTGTGCCCAGTTGAAATTACAAGTTTCATGATATCAAGATAAGAAGTTACCTTGCCTATTATAACACGATATCGTAATACATTATTACGTAAATCAGCTGCTGCATATGGATGGACTACTGATACAATGTGTCTAGCATACAAAATTAATATCGCGCGGCCATGAAAGCTCATCCAGAAAACATACTAACAGAAGCAAATCAACTAGAAGTGTGTATCATTAGATTAGAGTAGGTAGACGGCACTGGTACTCGTCAAGCAGCCTAGGGAATTACACTTTCACAGTCCCTAAACACGCAAGACGAACTGCAAAGGCGCCGCACGGAGGATCATCGGTGTGACTAATTATGTACGTTTCATAGGCTAAGTATTCGAATTTCAGCATCAGCTCATCTCTCGTGATGCATCAATCGATTTTTATTTTGAATCTGTGCAAACACGGCACATAATCATCTTACCGCACAACTACGTCAAATCATGTGTTATAAGCGTGGGGGCGGTGGCTAATGCATTCTCGCTAGTCTGATGTAAGGATGCAGGCTTCTAGTTCATTTGCCACTGATAATAATTAACCCTATCTGGCCTGGGCTTTTTGGGACCTGTTGTGGCCTCCCTAATTATTTTTCTTATCCCTTTAGCTAGGGGGCTGAAATTTACCACACTATACCCTTGGGTCAAGCTCTACCAAAAAATGTATAAAAAATCCAAGATGGCCGCTTTGATGACGTCACATTGACGTCATTTTCAAAAACGACATTTTGGGGTCGATTTTTCAGTCAGATTTTACGAATTTTTTATTGATGAAATTTCTTCACCAAACATGTATGATAAATTAGTAAATATTAATGTGATGAGAAATAAAACAGTTTTTGCTCACTTTTCATCGAGGAAAAGCAAAAAGCTTGAAGAAATATGACAAAAACATCACTTTTCTGGTACCCCACGTTGTTGCCGTTTTGAATTTTTCAATGATCCTCTGCCCGTGGTGTTATGCAAATAGGCTCAAAATGACCCCATTATGATAAACTAAAAAGTCACGGAGTTTCAGCTTTCCATTTTCTGTCATTCCGGAGATAGCGCAGAAAGTTTGGTAGGGGGAGGCCAGATAGGGTTAATAAAGTACGTATATTATCTATATAACCAGCTGTCTGCTAGAATCTGCTGCATGTTGTAATTATTTGTTCCTCGTCATCGTCCACCCACGTAAACAGTTTGATAAGTTGTTGATGAACTCTGTGAGGAAAATACGGAAAGGAATATAGTGATTACGATATGTGAATAGCGAGATGAGGGTAAAAGATTAAGGTATAACAATAGTATGATTACGGTATAACAATATGATGCTTTCGGTACAACAATAGTATGATTACGGTACAACAATAGTATGATTACGGTCTAGTATGATTAAGGTATAAGTATAATATGATTACGGTAAAAAATGTTTTATTTGAATTTGGGGTCAAATACTGGTTAGCATACTTAATAAATCCCCAGCGCTCTCTCACAATTTGAAATCGGGAGAGATATGCAGTCCAAGAAAAAGTTTATCTACGATTGCATCAATTTCATTCTCCAGTCACTCCGAATATGGAAGAATATGAATGTATTAGCTGAGGGCCAATATGCTTTCTATCAAAGATTATTTCACATTACTTCATGGCGGATTAATCATTCCTGCAGCCTATAAAGCTAAGTATCACGAAGAGAAGAACTTCGTCTATTTCATAGCATCCTATAATGCACTATGTGACTCGATAACATGAAAAGAGAAAGGGCATGATGAAAAATGTTCAATAAACTGAGGTACCGACAATGCCAAGTACTTCAATATTTGACTCAGCGGAAAGACAGACCACCCTGGTCTATATATGTTGTACTTGGACACATCCACGTTCAAAACGACATTAATTTTGTAAATCCACGGCCGTAAAGGGCGAAATAGACGATCAGGCGATAAAAGGAATATCACGCTCCGGATGCGTCAGGTGGGTAGGGAGGATACTGTGTAAGCACGATACTCTTACCATCAATATAGCCAAATTCGATTGAATTATTCGAAACAAACACACCATTTACACACCTGACTTCAAACTGTGGTTGTTCTAGTCGCACCAAATCTCCATCACAATTCATCAAGTAGACCTCTGGAATTCTACTGACATTTTCTGAGGTGACTTCAACTTTGTATCCTCTCACGTGCAACTCCTTGAGGAACTCGTAGTCATACTGCAATGAAATTATCACATTGTGAATGCTTATGGTTCTCCTGCTTTATGGAGCGCAAAATACCCGACATTATCGAAGACTTTACATTTTGAGGCTTGTTATGGCAACACACAACCAGATAAAAGGTGATACTTATCACCCTAAAATGGTGATGACAGCATCAACCAAAAAAGGTGATGAGTTAGAGCCATTATCCTTTTCCACCATCACCTTAAAACGGTGATGGCTATCACCTCAAAAGTGTGATGGCTATCACCTATTTGCGTACACTTCGCCATCCATAAAGATGGCGATGGCTTGCGAATCGTGTGTCTCCATTATCGCGGAGCGATATCCGGTACTTTACCGTATTCTGTTCGGCCTTCATCCGGCGAAGAACAGACTCGAGAAATCTGATGAATTACAGGTTTTCATACCACTTCGGAAACAGATATTGCCTGGGCTTACAAAATATATAGGCATGAATAACGTTCGTATCATCCAAGAGGTGTGGTAGATCTGCAATTTAGAACAAGTAGGACATCACATGACTCGAAAATGGCGGGTTACGTTGGGGTTACGTTGGTAGACTTTAGCTGATTGGCTGACGAAGTCACGTGGTATTGATTTCTGGAAATTCCCTCTTGCAGTTGACGAAAGTAGGCTGAAAAATGGATACACACGATCCCAGTATCAGTCTTACCGCGTATAGATGACCCAGATGGTTACAGGTTGAGCTATCACCCTAAAAAGGTGATCAGCAATGAGTGCAAATTTTTATGTCATCACCCTAAAAGGGTGATGACCATTACCCTAAAAGGGTGACGACATTAGCCATCACCCTTTTTATCACCTTTACAGGGTGATGAACAGGCATCTTTACCATAAGAAGGTGATGGGTGTTTATCAGGTTGTGCAGGAAGGACAGATCGAGTAAATAGGGGGATTCATGGACAAATCCATTAGGGTAGTTCGCGATTCATTAGGTCTGTCACATAAAATGGCTTGCGAATCGTGTGTCGCCATTATTGCATTATTAGAGCGATATCCGATACTTTACAGTATACTGTTCGGTCTTCATCCGGCGAGGAACAGACTCGAGAAATCTGATAAATTACGGACTTTTCATACTACTTCTGAAACATATATTGTCTGACCTTACAAAAGATACAGATATGAATAACTTCCGTGTCATCCAAGAGGTGTTGTAGATCTGTAATTTTGAACTATAGTAGGATAGCACATGACTCGAAAATTGCGGATTACGTTGGGTTTACGTCGGTAGAGTTCAGCTGATTGGCTGACGACATCACGTGGTGTTGATTTCGGGAAATCCCCTCATATAGTTGCCGAAAGTAGGCTGAAAATAGATACACACGATCCCAAGGTCAGTCTCACCGCCTATAGATGACCCAGATGGTTACAGGTTATCACTCAGGTGGTCTCTCCTGTCACTATGTTCACCATTTCAATACAGTGTCACCATTCTGTCACTGTTTTCATCAGTAAGTCGCCATCCGATGTGTTCATCAGGCCACTAGATTCATATTTTTCAGTCATCCAATCATTCTGGTACCCATTTAATTCGTATTGTCATCTAGTTCGTTCACCCATCCTGCTACTCAGTGTGTCCATATAATGTCTCCCTTTTCATCTTGTCGGCACATTTTTTTTATTAGGACTATAATGTACAGCATCAACTACAACAACAACTAGAGCAACATCCATCGGACTCCAAAAGTATCTATATTACTTACAAATCCCTGCGTCCTGTTCATCAGTTTGACCAAGTGGCTGAAGTGTTGCATCCGTGGGCAGTTTCTGACCAATGTCAGTTGGGCCAGACCATTTCCTAAGTAGGGTCTCATACTCTTCCCAGTTGGCATAATTTGAACTATGAATGAATCTATACCTATGTACCTTCCTTTTAGTTTCATCCATTCTGCTCCTGCAAAACAGTAAAACTGAATACCTCAGCGATCTTACATCGTTCGCTCGTTACATTACTGTAATTACTCAAAACTGATCTGTTCGAGTCATGTAGCATTTTGAACGCCCTTGTGGATGTTATTCTCATGATGAGCGATGCTTAGTATAGAAGAGTAACAGCCCAGCCTAAATCCTCAAAGGTTGCATGAGAGAGGGGAATATTAAAGGAAAATGCTGTTCAAAATGGATCCAAATTTACCCAGAGCAAATTATACTGGAAGAATATTCCACCACCTACAACAACCTCTTCCAACACTTTCTGATCGGCAAACTGACATAATAACTATAGTGGTGGTCTATCCACAAGATCAGCAGAATGAATTGTAACACAAGCTCTAGGTGAAATCCTAATGCTTCTCCTGATACGTTATTCAATGGTATGCCTATGGTCATTAACAATAAGAATCTGCATATAAGCAGTGCACATATCATTACTCCTCGGCCCTACGGGCTAAGTTGTATTGTTATGGCCCTGGGGATGTATCTGTCCGTCTGTCCGAGCCGTATCTCGATAACTATTGCAAGGAAGTTCATGAAACTTACAGGTTATGATCCCTTTATATTTTACTTGTGCCTTGCCGACTTTCAGGTCATTAATTATTTTTTTACATTTTTATTTTTTATTTTCTACCATTTTCCAGTCTTCTAAAAGGGGATCTTCAAGTATGCATACATTAGCCCTACTTTAAGACTGATTTACTCTTACTAGCATGTAGCCAATCAAGAGCTCCATAGTAAAGTTGTATGTCAGCCATCAATCAATTCATACGTAGGTCAAGTAATTCAATGACAGTTTCTGATGAACAACGGGTTGAAAATATGACCTTTGATAAGTGCTAAAGTGCACGTGCCTTTGCTTTGGACCGTACATTCTGTGACCTTCACCTTAACCGCACTGAATGGACATTTCTGTTTCACCCGGACATTGGTTGATATTTTCTTCCTAATATTCAGTATCATACACGTTAGATATAGTAAAATAATTTGTCTATGAGGAACACCGTTTATGTCTTATTTCACGGATTTCGTTTTCACGGGATATTTGGCACTGATGAGTGATTCGCCAGGTTTATGAATGGCGCAATGATATACAAACTATCACTATACAAGTGATTTTGACAAACTATCGCGTGCTCATATCGGCTACATGTATCATGAGCACCCACCTCAAAATCAAAAACAGCGAAGACAGTGGAAAGGACGTAAAAATCTGCCTCGGGTTACCCATCTACACAACGTCAAGGTTTCTTTTTGTGGGAATTGATTCGCGCAAAGACTTGGCTAAAATGGAAGTTGGATTCGCGCAAGCAAAACTTAGCTTAATCAGTGTGTTGTTCGTTCAGAGAGATTTATTCGATATTTCACGGAAATTCAAATCAAATAGCTGACCTGTAATCAGAAAACTCCGAGATATCCTTTCGTCTTGCCGCAAAACGGACCGTGGCGGGCTCCGCATGTTTTGATGACGTAATGCGCAACTAAACCTCGGAAACCTTTGCTCGTTTATTTTTTGGAAGCCTTGAATGCTCTATGCAATGGGTTCCCGACTGGCGCCAGGTAGTTTCTTGGCTCGGCTGCTGGAGCGAAGCCAACGGGCAAAAACAGTCCATAAGAAGGAATTGAATGCTATATAACACGCGGTCCTCAGACGGAAAGTACACGAGCGCGAAAATGGAATTCATTCCAAAATCCAGTAGATCCACTGATGATTCTTACATAATACACGAGTAGTGTAACTCCGAAGAATGAAAAATCCATGATGTTGTTTATACGACTTGTATATTTCGGTCTATATTAGGCCATCGTCAGAAAGTAACAAGTACTACAAAATGGAATCCTGGGACGTTTGGATATTATTTAGCAGATGAATTTGAATCGGATTCGTTCGTAATTAGAATGACAAACAATTTTTCGCAAGACAGCACATCGGGCAAAGAGAATCAAGCGGTAGGCAATTTATGAAAATAAAAATGGATCGTTCATGACATCAGAGACGTTGCCTGTAGGAGACCTGTCATGAACAACAACAACAATGCGGTCGACCACTTTACGTTGAGAACACCCATTTATTTAGAAGTTTGAGCACTAATTTAATGACACTACACTTCTTGCTTAGGTCTGTGGCTCTTGATTATTATTTTATTTTATTTCTTGGTAATTAGATCTCACTGTAAAAACCATCGCGGTATGAAATGAAAAATATGTGAGACAAAAATATCAGGAATTTCCTTATTTTTTACTGTTGTTGCGTATCTGTTATGAATCTATTGCAAACTGTTAGGCCTACTTTTTATATAGCTCATTAATAATAATTGTTTGTTTCACATTAACCCTAGTTCAACAAGCTGAACCTTACTGACATTTAAGTTTGTGAGATTGACAATGTAGGGTTCAGCCGTTGAACTGAAATTTCCTATCGTAAAATTTTCGGCTTCCCGACCTAGGTAACATCGGGTGGATTTGCGCTCATGAAAATCGATAATACCTACCGCTTTGCACTCGTTTGGATGGAATACATATTTGCCTAATTCCCTGGCCATTTATTTTCTCTGTCCAGCTCCTTTCATTTTCATAAACGGCACAAGAAAAAAAATATCATCGAGGTCGATCTTCCAAGAACTAAATCCACCGCCATTTTAGAACACTCTCGCGTGATTCTGATTCTCTCGCGTGAGGCTATTCTAAATTCAGGATTACAAGAGTCGGAAAACTGAATCCGTTCAGTCGACCCAGTCGCTTAGGGACATGAAAAATCCCGTAAATTACCGTTTTCGGTATGTGCCTTCTATTATGCTTCATACCGATAGTTACAATTTTACATTTAAATGCAGATAATGTGACAGCCTTATGAATGCGCCGTTTCCGACCTTCCTGTCCACAATCCCGAAATTACAATCAGTCTCGCGCCACTATAGTGATATTTTCAAAATGGCGGTGGATTTCGTTTTTGGAAGATCGACCGCGATGATTTTTTTCTTTTGCCGTTTATGGAAATTAAAGGAGCTGGACGGAGAAAATAAATTGCCAGGGAAGCAGGCAAATATGCATTCTATCCAAACGAGTGCAAAGCGGTAGGTATTATCGATTTTTATGACCGCAAATCCACCCGATGTTACCTAGGTCGGGAGGCCGAAAATTTTGCGATAGGAAATTTCGGTTCAACGGCTGAACCCAACATTGTCAATATCACAAAATTAATGCCAGTAGGGTTCAGCTTGTTGAACTACGTTAACCCCTGTACATAGTTGGGGGTATACTGGCAGAGTTAGATACAGGGTCTCACAGCGTCCTTAAAAAGGACACAACTATAAAATCAAATGACCATTTTTCCACAAAATCAAATGACTTTATTTTAGAAAACTCATAGATTAAAGTGAATATCAGGGGCAAAAGGCACAGTAGTTTGTGTAAAACACCCAAAGAACACAAACTGACAATGTTTTGGCATGTTCAACACCATTTGAGTGATATTAGCCATTTTGCAAAATTAGTTTTTTCAAATAACGACAAAGCTATTTTCAAACAAGGACTTTGGCGAAAATCCTGCATCTAACCCTGACTGGATTCCGATTGTCCGTCCGTCCGTGTGTCAGTGTGTCCATCCGTTCATCTGTCTGAGTTGTGGCTTGGGTTTGCATTTTGCATGCCATAACTCTCTGCTATGCATCCAAACTTCTACATCCATAAAAACATCTTGGTCTAGACTGTTAAGGGGCTGAGGAGTTGTAGCACCTCTGGTGCCTCATGTATTATTCAGATATGACTTAGACATGATACTTCAGCGAACATTTCCCGATATCCAATCGGTCAAGGTTTTGATATAAGAAAATGTATGGCTTCTAGGGAACAAAATTTGTCCATAAAACAAGCGTCTAGTCCTTCATTCAATATTCAGCCGTCTTCCATTATAGAATTTCCGAGTCCATAATCCAAATACCTCTTCCATATTCCCTATAACAGCAGTATTAGCACAAAAAAAACAAAACAACAATCGTAGTATACGTAAACATAGGCTAGTTTCCTAGCGATCAACAGTTTTCAATGATGCCAGCAAGACATCATGATGTTCTATGTCTTTTGATGTTTTATAATGCACAAATTAGTGAGAGAATGAATTTTCCAGACGTTGGAGGCAGAGCTAATATATTGGAAATAATGTTACTAGTAATTTGTAGCCTTTCCACTTTCTGTAACTCTGGGGATTCGTCAATAATCCAAATTGCCCCACGTTGGGCTCCATTGTAAGATATCTCTTTCTTGACTAACACATATTCTTCGATATGCTATAGTTTGAAAGATGGTATGTCACGATAGGTACTTGCCGACAGAGGTCAAGGGCGTATCATCTGTTGATGTTCTCGACTCCTCCAAAGTGCTCAGTACTGACGTATCCGTGATACTTAGACTGCAATGAAAGGGGTAATATTAAGTTTGGTCATCCATTCCTCCTCAACATCGACTTGAGATCAAAAGGAAGCAGAATAAAGCAGTTCAGAGATACTGCATCATTACGCCACAAGTGAATGTGAATGTGAAAATTCCATGCTTTTTCAAAAATACGCAATCCCCTAAAAAAGTGTCACTCCCCACACATTTCATTTGATAACTCGCCGATTTCCATCCATAATTTGGTGACCCTTCTCCCTCTGGCCAAACCAAAGCGGCAGAGAAACTGTCACTTTATTAAGTCAAGTTTAGAACCGAAAATCTCGTGGTTTGTTTTGGACATTGTGCTCGGCGTTCTAAACCACACGACTAACACAATTATAAGTTTTATCTCTTGATCAAAACGGGCATATTAAACTTTGTAGCTATCTGTAAGGTGGCGTTCATTGTTTGGAAAGGCTGTTAAAGCTGAGAATAGTGTGTGAAAATAGATGTCACATTCTAGAGAATCAAATATAATCTGAATTGATGCATATATCACTACCATAAATGAACTTTAACACGACAAAAACTAAAATGAAAATGCCAGGTAAGCTGCTTCACTACTTACGAGAGTCTTTGACTTGATGCCTTAGTCAAAGTTCAAAAGGTAAAACTTATCAGTGTGAGGCTGGCCCAGATACAAACCAGGGATATTTGGACAAGTTTAAGGACGAAGTAAGTAATTAACACTTGTTTACACTAAATTTTGTGGATAAATCAAATTACTGAAGTGTCTGATGCGGAAGGTGATTTATCAGTAACAAGACAGTTATGGGCTACCATATTCGTCCGCATACACCTTTGACTGCAGAATCCATAACTTGACAGTTTGAGAATTTTACCTAGGATCCTTCATAAAATATCGTGAACATCATCCGTTGCATATGCATTGTAGTGTGAATTGGGAGAGCCTAAACATTGTCAATCGAGAGATATTGCAATAACTAGAATTTGACCTTGATAAAATAGGTCAAGGTCGGTCAGTCAGTCATCAGTTGCATATGTAATATGACTTTAGATGTAATCCTTCAAAAGATACCATCAATACTGGAATTTGACCTTGATAAAATAGGCCATGGTTCGTCACATCATAGTGCTTCAGACCCATCGCTATTGAGATATGAAATTGGAAAGCCTGGCAATAATTCTTCAAGACATATTGTGTTCATGAATAAGATGGACAGACAGACGGACAACGCAGACAAATCCCTTTAACCAAATTGGGTGAGGATTAAAAATCGATAGGTTTCTTCTTCCACATCTCTGAACTGTATTTATAACATAAAACATAACAATTTTTCACTGACTTTCGGCCACAGTGACCTTGACCGTGCATCTCTGGTCTCAAGAGGAATGGGGGAGTTCTACTTTGTCACACGGGTAAGGTATACCCAAAGTTTGATACCAATCCATGACTTGGAACTAGAGATATCCCACAGCTTACAGAAGTTAACAGACAAACATACAGAAAAGGTGATCGCAATAGTTTTTACTCTTCATATCGATCAGGGTTTTTTTATATTCAGAATACTATCAGCAATACAACGGGCTCAATCTTCATTTCGTTTAAGATGTCCACATGAACATCTATAAGAAAAGCGTGGCTGGGATACAAATCATCACAAAGATTGGTTCTTGTGATGCATTTAGTTATGTAGTCAGAATAATCGCCTGTGGGGTCATATGACTTCTTGCCACTACGTCCGCATCGTTTTCCATCAACTTTATAAGTTGCGTTTAATTCAGCTGGCTTACCGTTCGTTTTTAACTGTTAACAGTTTGAGAGCCTGTTCCTCAGCTGGGGGTAGATAATCTATCTTGGCCTCAAAAGTTCGAATCTTCATCAACTCGACCATGGGCACAACTACAAAATGAGGAAGTGAGGCATACATTTAGTTCGTATTGCCATCGTTAACATTCAATTTTCAATCATCATATCGTCATCAACATTGACATATGAAAATTACCAGCTCTAACCTGCTATTCTGTGGGACAAATAGAACCCACCCAATGACTGATTTTCCGTGACCTCTTACCCCTTACGGGACATGATATGTCCGGCTTTCTCGACATCATTGGCTATTGTTTTAAACGGACGGCTCGAGTAATAGCTCTGCAGCTCACGTGTGCATGCAGGGTTGGTACGAAGTATACCGACCTGCTTTATGGAGGATGCAATATGCCATTAAGTGGGAACCTCTGCAAAATAAGATAGAAGAAGCACTCGTATCCTGACTGGGAACTTTCGGGCTCAGAGCGGATCGTGTGGGTGCATATTCCTTCGTGGTCACACAGCAGACTGGTCAGAGTGGCTCGTTTGTGGACGAACCTATTTCAAGAGAGACGAACACTCATCCTACTATATGCTAACCCACATCCATGAGAGATCGTCTTTTCATTTCACTGGGAAGGAAGCAACATCCTTTTTTTTTCTCACTCAGCCAGGTACTGCAAACCCAAGATCAGGGGAAGCTACCATTGCTCATACTCGAGATCATATCTATGCTATGCAAATCGATTCAGCGAAAGCGTCTGTGTGAGCCGCATACAACTCGTGGACATGAATGTTGCTAACCTTGATAACAGCATATTTGAGGTAGAAAAGGTGAGTAGTATACAAAGAGTCAAACGACTAACCAGCGCCTCACTG
This sequence comes from Hanleya hanleyi, assembly GCA_036873755.1. Lineage (NCBI taxonomy): Eukaryota > Metazoa > Mollusca > Polyplacophora > Lepidopleurida > Hanleyidae > Hanleya > Hanleya hanleyi. Next base: position 560 of record JAVTVY010041653.1, on the reverse strand, counting down.
CGCATGCGCAGAACAAAAAATGGGGAGGTTTTGGGGGTGTATTGGGGCGTGATGAGACGAAATGGGGCGTGGCCTGAGTGGATATGTGTGTGGGTGGGTTCAAAATGGCGGACTGTATGTAGCCGCCATTTTGAACCCACCCACTCACCCCGTGCAATTTTTTTTTTCAAAATGGCGGCTACTTACAGTCCGCCATTTTGAACCCACCCACACACCAAAGGTCAATGAGTGCATATTTCCGGCAGAAAAAAAAAAAAAGTTCCGGCAAAAAAAAAAAAAAAAAAAAAATGTATTCATGCGCGGTGATGCGGTTTGGCCGTGGTTTTGGCGGTGATTCGGTGATTCGGAGAAAAAGTAGTCCCTAGATAAAATGGTCCGATTGGGTCGAGTGAGGTATCAAAGTGAAGCTTATGTGAAGGGGCATCTAATGGGCTGGGTGTGGGGTTGAACTATCGGCCTTCAGCGCATGCGCGGTGGCCGAAGGGTATGAAAATAGCCGTGTTGGAGCTAGGGAAGCCCCTAAGGGTCCGATGGGGTCGAGTGAGGTATCAAAGTGAAGC
>JAVTVY010041652.1:0-17605 GCA_036873755.1 Hanleya hanleyi | reverse complement strand
AGTTTTTCAATCATTGGGAACAAAGTATCTACTCCCGTTTCATACTGCTCATAAATTTACAGCCTCAAGACCAAGCCTGCTCAGTCTGCCTACAAAGCTTAGCTACAAGCTGATGTATCATTTTCACCATTACATGTATTTATTTTTTCTGCCAAGGGGTTGGCTAGTTCATTTCACATGTGGAATTATGTTGACGTATGAGTGATATAATTTTCCAAAGATTCACTCTGGTCATTATCCCACAGCTGGACAAATTTGTTTCAGACCGTTTGAAGGAAAGAACAATAGTGAGGAGTATGCAGTATTACCACCTGGGATTTAACCATTGACAATCTCCCCGATTTCTCACCTTCACAGTTGGTGCCGTCTCCTTGGTAACCTTGAGAACATGTGCATGAGTAGCCTGGTTCAGTGTTGGTACAATCAGCATTCACATGACAGTCATTCAGACTGGGATAGCTATCTTCACACTCGTCAATATCTGTGAGAACAACAATACAGCAACAGTCAGCAAGTCCATCTGTGGTAGTTCAATCACAGGAAGTGAAATTTTCCCACCAGAAAATTTGGGTGTGATCAAACTATTATAACAAGGAGTTGACAAGCTGGTGTCCAAAATCATGGAGATAATGGATTATTTCTTTGTCATTCCAATCATGGAGATAATGGATTATTTCTTTGTCATTCCAATCATGGAGATAATGGATTATTTCTTTGTCATTTCAAATAAGTTTCAACAGTTATCAAATTTATCAGAACAGCCAAATGAATTTTGTCCAAAATTGGGGGCGGTTGACTTTTTATAGGGGGATTGGATTATTAGAGGGATTGCCATAAGGATTGACTCATCCAAGAATCCATCTTTCATCTTTCATGTAGGATCACTAGACAAATGAGAACAATAGTTTGTCTGGGTACAACATGAATTGCAAGCACCCAAAACGCGCGTTGACCCCTCAGCCCAATTTTTTTTCTGGTCATGTAGGATATGGGGTGCGTGATATACATGTATGTACCATACATATAACTGGTAGTGAATATTTATTCAATAGGCAAAGAGTTAAAACTACCAGAGCCTGCAGTAACAAGTTTTGGGAATTAATTTAAAGCCTCGAGGTTCCATCCAATGATAATCATTCTCAGATGGTCTGAATCTCGAATGGACCGCAACACAGGGCTTCCTGGAATCCGGGAACCCTCAAGAGTTGAAATGCAACATACAACCAAGGGTTACCGATGGGCATATCTCCAGATAGTCTGAATCTCAAATGGACCGCTACAGAGCTTCTTGGAATCAGGGAACCCTCAAAAGTCACAATGCAACATACAACCAAGGGTTCCTGATGGGCATAGATAGCAGAGCACAAGGTGATCAAGTCCCAATGTAAGATACAACCAATGGTTCCCAATGGGCATATCTCGTATGGTCTGAATCTCGAATGGATCGCTACACAGGGCTTCTTGGAATCCGAGAAACCTTGAGTTGAAATGCAACATACAACCAAGGGTTCCAGATGGGCATATCTCCAGATGGTCTGAATCTCAAATGGACCGCTACAGAGCTTTTTGGAATCAGGGAACCCTGGAAAGTCACCATGTAACATACAACCAAGGGTTCCTGATGGGCATAGATAGCAGTGCACAAGGTGAGCATCAATTAACAATAAAAAAATATTTAAAAATCATAAAATCATCATAACCATCTGAAAACCTAATCATTTCATCAGTCACCATACAGGAAGCTCTCACCAAAGTTTGGTCAGGCCCGACTTCATAGATCTGCAGATATTCAGCGGACAAGAACACACATTAACAGACGGATGACCGGACAGACGGATGTACGTACATGGCAACGACAAGACCTCGCAGCCATATGGGCTGTGAGAAGTTTATGAGAAGAAAAGAGATCTACTATGTTGCTGATATGGCATATGGCCTTATAAAAAAAATATGGCTTCCTTCGCCAGCAAAACTAGTCTTTTGGTTCGCAGATACTGCATAAAGGGGAAGGAGGGGCATATCAGTCATCACCTTATTGGTGTGCATCCCAAAAATAATTCCATTTAATGATCTTGGCTGTAAAACACGGATGACAGATGGATGAACATGATGCATGAAGGCTAAAATCTGAGCGAGTGAATAGGATTTAATGTTGCTTTCAACAGTTTTTCAGTCTTATCACGTGCCCGGTGTGCCTGCATGCATCGCCTGCCTTTCCGTAGTATTGTCTCACTAAAGCACTATGCCATAGGCAGACATGACACTTTCATTAGTCACATTATCCTGACACTGTGCCAACCAGTCCTTGATCCATCTTAATAATGCTGACTACCTAGTGAGTAAGTTCCATTTTTTAAGTCTTAGGTATCACTCGCCATGAACTAAAACCTGAACATTCACAAAAGTTTCATCCTGGAAAGTTGGGAATAATCTGCACAAAGATGCTTAGCAGTATTCAGTGTAATGAATACTTTTGAGGAAACTTTGCTGAGCTCAAAATCACCTTATCGTTTCTGTTGACACCAATTCCCCCACTATATCACCCCCACTAAATACAACCGTGCTACAGACATCTTACCTTCTTTAAAAGTGAGTGAGTGAATAGAATCTAACGTCGCTTTCAACAATATTTCAGCTATATCACAACGAACCAACTAAGCACCACCCCGCTCAGTTGTGTTCCTGCTACTTCAAAGAAGAAATCTTTGAAGCAGCATGGAACCAGACACGTACCCTCCATCCACCCTATAAAACACTGTGGACAGCGCACAAGACACAGACAGGACGCTTACATGGTGAAATAAAGACAAGTGATATTACAGTGCTAGACATCACATTATCAAGTTCCTGTTGCTTCTCAGCAAAATGCATTGAAGCAACAGGAACCTGAAGCCCACCCAACCACCCGCCCTTCTTTAAAAGAGAGCCATGTGAACTTGAATTGACTAATGGCACTGGTGAAAGTTGCGATTTTTATTTCTAATAATTATACATGTAGTTTGACATACCTGAGCAATCATTTCTGTCTGGTTGAAAGCCTTCCCTGCAGACACAATTATAGCCGGGGTCAACATCCACACACAGCTGTCTCTCAGTACATGTGGACATACCCTCCGTGCTACACTCATCTATGGCTGTGAACAAGAGAAAAATCAACAGGCATGATTTAATAAAAGAGAAAACAATACATACCATAATAATCTTAATCATCATCATATATTCCCAATTCCATATTTTTACTACAGCAAATATTTAGATCGAAAATGGAAACCCTGAGAGCGGTAAAATTTCCCGGACGTTGGAACAATTGATTTGGCTTGGAACCGTAACGTTCAGTACCTGGCATGGAGAGCAATCCCAAGTGAGATCCAGTGGCAAGGTACTCACAACTACCAAATTTGTTCTAATTCAGTCAGGTTTTCAGAAGGCAAGGTACCCACATACCAAAGTTGAAAAGAATTCATTCAGTTTTTCGGACAGTTATTGTACGGACATGAAATTTTAACTTGTCCCCCTGGTGGCCCATCCCAGCTGAGATCCTAAGGTGAGGTACCCAATACATGAGTATTAATCCGTTCATATTCCCAGAAGTTATTATCTGGAAACGAAATCAGACAGACGGACATTGAGACAAAACAGTAATTTCAATATGATATTCAAACAGTGCCACTGTGTTTCTGATCAATTTCAGATTAGGTACAAATCACCTTGTCTGGCAAATTCCAGGATCAAACTTTTATCATGCCTAACAACTCCCTTGATGAAATGATGTGCACAGAGTTTAGCTCACAGAAATGAAACACTGCTAGTTTTCTCAGGATCAAGCAATGATTGGTGATACTATATTTTTGTATGCTGAGAACTTATCATTGGATAATGAAATCCTGACCATCAAGGAATAATATATGTACAAAGCCTGAGAATTAGGCAAAATACAATGAATTCCTTGCATCACATAGGTACTTTATTGAGAAGAAAAATGATAAGGGAGGGGGGAGGCTTTCTCACAAAACAAATGTATCCATTATTTTCTTGCAAAAAGATGCATTTTCATACAAATTGCATGACGTGAACAATGTTCTTTGAGTTGGCTGAACAGTACGACTTCAACAATACCATTTCCCGTGAACAAAAACAATACATCAAACAACTCAGTCTTTGATACAATCTTCAAGAAAATTATTTTGGTGAAACTTTGAGAGGAAATATAAAGCAGTGAGGCAGTGCAAAAAAAAAAGCCCAATGGGCTCCAATACCCCTCAGCTATCAGTTATTGTCTACACTCAGAAATCATGCATTGCATAAGATGTATTTTTAGAACTTTGACAGCACCATGCAGGTTAAAAAAAATGTGATCTAGGCAAGGGTTGGCTGTAGTTCTCTCGTTTTAGAAATACACAGGAAATTGAGACAGGTCAGCATGTGCCAAGGCCTTGATTGATGGAGAAAAATTTGTACAGAGGTTCTGGTGGAGCATGACCAAATTCTTAGCTCTGAATATACTCTGATATATAGCTCATAATCATATCAAGTAATTTGATCTTGAAACATAGATCAAGTTCAGTCATCTTCAACAATGTTCTGGTCTATTCTAACTTCATTGCATATGCAACATGAATCAAAATATTAGACCTAACATATAGAATTTGGCCCTCAGAAATTCGGGTAAGGTCAGTGATATTCAACATACTTCAGGTCCAGGCATATGTGGTATAGATTTGGGCAATATAGATATAATCCTCCATGAAATGTTGTACTAAATAGAATCTGACCTGGATAAATTAGGTCAAGGTCAGACATCTTCAGCACGCCTCTGGACAATCGACAGATGCATATCTTTTTTTAATTTGGAAAGGCTAGATATATTTCTTCATGTTATATCATAATAAACAGTATCGGACCTTGAAAAACTAGATCAGGGTCAGTCAACTGAAATAGGCTTCTAGTCAATCACTAATTGTATACATGTATGTGAAATGAATTTGGAGACCCTAGCTTTAAAAAATAAAGCAAATACTAGAATCGGACCTTGATGAAATTGGTCAAGGTCAGTCATTTTCAATAGGCTTCTGAGTGTACCAGATGCATACGTGGTATGAATTTACAATGCCTGGCTATAATCCTTCTTGAGATATTGTGTCCACAAGAAAGGTGGACATACGAATATACAGACGTTGCCAATGATGACAATACCCTCCGGCAAAATTTGCCCATGGGGTAAAAATGATACAGTGGTGCCTGTTAAGAAATTTAGTTTATCCAGCCTGCTTACCGACTTGGAGGAACAACTTACGTGTGCAGTCACCTTCCATGCCAGATCCAGAATATCCTGGGTTACAAGTACATGTGTAGCTCCCTGGGGGGGTGTTCGTGCATCTGGCATTGTCATCACAGTCATTCAAATCATCATTGCCACATTCATTTTGGTCTTCGCATTTGTCATTGATCATCATATATCCCTCTTTACAGATACATTCGTAGCTGCCAATGCTATTTTCGCAATCAGAATTGGAATCACAATCGTTTAAATGACTGCCATCACATTCGTTAATATCTGCGAAATACAAGTGAGAAACATGTATATATTAAACGAGGATTGGTTCATGAATAAGTAGGTAAATCAATTGGCAAGATGTTTCAGATGATCATGCATAGATCGCTCGATATAGAATAAAGATTCCTTATCCACCGCAAAAAAACGTAATAAAAAAATGCTTAATGCCATCTATGAATCACCCACGACATTTTAAATGTTAATTAATTAATTAACACTCAATTTCATTTTATTATTTTTTTACAAGTGCCTTTCTTATCAATGCCTTTCTTAATGTTGGTATCCAAGATGATCTTACCATCACAAGTTGTCCCATCACCGTCATATCCCAGGTTACAGTCACATGTGAATGAGCCTGGGATGTTAGTACAGCTGGCTTTATCATCACAGTTATCACTATCATCCTCACACTCATCATCATCTACAACAACAACAGTATGTTCACAGTAAGAACAGGGCAAGACAACAACAACAACACTGACATGAAAATCACAATACCGGTACAACTTTCCCATCGATGTTCATGAGAGGTATTTCATTAAAAAATGGTTACCATCTACCAGCTTAAAAAGGCTCATCTGCCCTGATGAGGCATTGGTACAAAAAAACTTCAGTCTAAATCAGTGAATTAAAATCCAATCACATGTCCGGGATATCTTCTGTGACATAACTTCATCTTGTCTCACATTAAAGATTCTCTCCAGAGAGTGGGATAGTAACACAAGAATGTCTTCTCCCAGGTTAAAAATACCTCAGAAACCTCCAAGTGTCTCAATGTTAATTCACTGTTTGTTTCTAGTCTGTGAACAAGGTGTATAGGGAAAGGCTGAAAGAACATCATACTGACCATTGCAATTCTTTCCGTTGCCAGCAGGGCTGGTATAACCTTCAACACAGTTACATGTGAACCCGCCAGCAGTGTTTCCGCACATGGAATGTGACCCACAGACTGGTACAACATTCTGGCACTCATCAATATCTGCAATAGTTCATACCTACCAATTAGTCATGTTTGAAAATGTAGAGCATGGCTGACTGTAATAAATTACTTTTCAACCCCAGATAGTAAAACCATAAGTGACAGGTTATGCTTATATTTTACCGAAATATATTACTGGTTAAAACTGGTCACAGAAAAATGGCCTTTACCTAATGTCAATTTCCGACATTTGTTAAGATGTTGAAGGTATAAAATCAAGTTTTTCCTTCAGATAGCGGAGTATATTTTAAGCTGTTCAAGAAAATTTGGGAAAAATATAAGGTCCATTATTCATTAACACAGGTCCATTATTCATTAACACTAGGTCCATTAATCATTAATACTAGGCCCATTAATCATTAGTACCAGGTCCATTAATCATTTATACCAGGTCCATTAATCATCAATACTAGGTCCATTAATCATTAATACTAGGTCCATTAATCATTAATACTAGGTTAATTAATCAGTAATACTAGGTCCATTAATCATTAATACTAGGCCTATTTAATCATTAATACTAGGTCCATCCAATCAGTATTACTAGACCAATTAATCATTAATACCAGGTCCATCAACCCCAATACTAGGTCCATCAATGATAGTACTAGGTCCATTAATCATTAATACTAGGTCCATTAATCATTAAATCTAGGTCCATTTAATTATTTTACATTGACCGGAATGGGGTTTTTTCTGCATTTCTTTTTTTTGTGATATGCCAAATTATCGAGCCTCTATGTCTATATGACTAATTTTGGCTTTAATTTCCCCCATTTCTAAATGCTGGACCAGCCCAACTTGTTAGAGAAATCTGACATTGCCTATACATGGCAGTATCATGGCAGTCATTCACAGAGTGTTTGCACCAGACCATTAGCATGGAAATGAGAGCCAAGGAATAGCGAGTTTATGTTTTGTGGAATACATACCCTCACACCTTGTAACGCCATCCCCTTCATAGCCAGAATCACAGTCACAGGAATAAGATCCTGGACTGTTTTCACACACACTATTAGGAGTATCGCAGTTGTTGAGGTCATCTTTATCACATTCATTGATATCTGAAATAGAAATGGAAGGACATTATAAAGGGAAAATTTACTATAAATAGGGTTTATTGAAGTTAGTCGGCATATATGAACATGAGGCTGCACCTAAAAGGTGCTTTGACCCCTCGGCACAATATGTCCAGCGAATAACAGGTTGACATAAAAATCTGCTGAATTCTGTCAAATTTATTTACCCACATATGTATTAATGTTGATTCAAGAGAATACTCAACGATTAGTATTTGCTAGTACCGGCTTCAGTCATCAATCCTGTGAAGGGATATCGATCCAAGACTGTGTGGATCGATACCTCAAGAAAAGTTAGTAAAGATCTGGTGAATAGTTCTTCATAGATGAAGATCTATTCCAGGGAAGAGTCGAGTGTGTGTGTGTAGTACTCAACATTATTTCAGTCATATGCCGGAGGTGCTAGAATTTGTTAGGCGACGAAACCAGGCAAAGCCCGGACGAATCATGGAAAACTGGGTGGACATCTGCAAATTTCTTCCAAAATGTGTTGGGCAGAAAAGAATTTTCCGTTTCAATGAGATGAACATGATTTGCAGTCTGTAGTTTTGACATAGCTTTGGTGTTTTATGCTTCTGAACTAAAAAAACAAATGATTTTTGTAATGCGCACTTAAACACTTTTCGTGAATGCGGAACCCTTTTTGACAGCGCAAAAAGGAGCGCTGTGTGTGACCGTAAACGGAATAATATAAAAACGCAAACTGAATGATATTTTTGCCAAACAGAGTGCTAAAATAGGGGATATTAAACACCTTTACTAAGGCTGTATCAGTTAAGTAGTAAATAGTAATCCAGGGTCGTAATAAACTGGAATAACACGAAATACACATAATAGTGCACATCTGTCCATAACTCTGTAAAGAAATGACGTAACACGAAATAAACATGACGGTGCACATCTCTGGGTTACTAGGGATATTCACTGTGAGTATCAGAGCTGTCAGTCAAATTGTAACTGAGATCTAGCCCGGACAAAAGTTAATGACGGAAAATTTCAAAGGGCCATAACTCTGTACAGAAATGACGTAACACGAAATAAACATGACAGTGCACATGTCTGGGATACTAGGGATATTCACTGTGAGTATCAGAGCTGTCAGTCAAATAGTAACTGAGATCTAGCCCGGACAAAAGTTAGTGACGAAAATTTCAAAGGGCCATAACTCTGTAAAGAAATGACGTAACACGAAATAAACATGACAGTGCACATGTCTGGGATACTAGGGATATTCACTGTGAGTATCAGAGCTGTCGGTCAAATAGTAACTGAGATCTAGCCCGGACAAAAGTTAGTGACGCAAAATTTCAAAGGGCCATAACTCTGTAAAGAAATGACGTAACGCGAAATAAACATGACAGTGCACATGTCTGGGATACTAGGGATATTCACTGTGAGTATCAGAGCTGTCAGTCAAATAGTAACTGAGATCTAGCCCGGACAAAAGTTAGTGACGCGAAATTTCAAAGGGCCATAACTCTGTAAAGAAATGACGTAACACGGAATAAACATGACAGTGCACATCTCTGGGATACTAGGGATATTCACTGTGAGTATCAGAGCTGTCAGTCAAATAGTAACTGAGATCTAGCCCGGACAAAAGTTAGTGACGCGAAATTTCAAAGGGCCATAACTCTGTAAAGAAATGACGTAACACGGAATAAACATGACAGTGCACATCTCGAGATACTAGGGATATTCACTGTGAGTATCAGAACTGTCAGTCAAATAGTAACTGAGATCTAGCCCGGACAAAAAATTGTTGACAGCCGGCCGGCCGGCCGGCCGGCCGTCCGACCAGACGTACATGCCGATTGCAAGACCCCGCAGCCCGATGGGCTGAGGGGTAAAAATAAGAGTGGATGGCAGCTTTATTATAGGCTTAGAATGGACAAGGGATTTCATCTGATAAAGTGAGCAGACAAATACAGTCAACCAAAGCATGTGGATGCATTATGGTGCTTACCCTTTGTATTCTCTTGAAAACAATGGACGTGATGGATGTGAGTGAAGCAATGAGAACAAAGGTGCTATCAAGGACTGAATATAATGGACCTCAAACCTGATCATGTTTTATCCTTCTTTCTATCCCAGGATGCATTGAGCATCCATGCCAACTGAATAACAGTTTGCACTTTTTGTAGTCCAGAGATGGCAGATTTATACTGCACTTATTCTCAGAATGCAGAGAATTTATGTCATCAGGTCAAAGGTCTATTTTGCCAACAAAAATTTAATACATTTTCTTTTATCAAGGATTAAAACACTTTATTCTATCAAGGATTAAAATCGACCATAGAGGTCCATGTCCCCCGCTAGCAGCACCAGTTATGGTGGATTACATCCACCATAACTGGCGCTGCTGCTGCGGGGGCCATGGACCTCTATGGTCGATTTTTTGGGGTCGATGATATCTCATATCATTGATAACAGTATGATTTGAAAATGGAGATATCGCTGATGAGCTTAACATAAATCTAATACAGCAGATGGCACCCATATTGGATTATGCACATCCATAAAACATAATACATGACTGTCCTCTCACTAAGGTCAAGGAACTCCCAAAGTTTGAAGTAGATCAGTTGAATCGTACGCCAGCTATTGTCCGGACAAGATCAAACTGCTTACAATCCAATATGGCTGACGGCGGCCATATTAGATTATGCACATTGCTGAAAAACAATCCCAACCGTCCTCTCACCAATGTCAAGGCATACCCCAAGTTTGAAGTTGATCGGTTAAATCGTTCACGAGTTATTGTCCGGACAAGAAAATCTAAGATCGAACTGCTTATAATCCAAAATGGCTGACGGCGGCCATATTTGATTACGCACATTGCTGAAAAACAATCCCAACCGTCCTCTCACCAATGTCAAGGCACACCCCAAGTTTGAAGTTGATCGGTTAAATCGTTCACGAGTTCTTGTCTGGACAAGAAAATCTAAGATCGAACTGCTTATAATCCAAAATGGCTGACGGCGGCCATATTTGATTACGCACATTGCTGAAAAACAATCCCAACCGTCCTCTCACCAATGTCAAGGCACACCCCAAGTTTGAAGTTGATCGGTTAAATCGTTCACGAGTTATTGTCCGGACAAGAAAATCTAAGATCGAACTGCTTATAATCCAAAATGGCTGATGGCGGCCATATTTGATTACGCACATTGCTGAAAAACAATCCCAACCGTCCTCTCACCAATGTCAAGGCACACCCCAAGTTTGAAGTTGATCGGTTAAATCGTTCACGAGTTATTGTCCGGACAAGAAAATCTAAGATCGAACTGCTTATAATCCAAAATGGCTGACGGCGGCCATATTTGATTACGCACATTGCTGAAAAACAATCCCAACCGTCCTCTCACCAATGTCAAGGCACACACCAAGTTTGAAGTTGATCGGTTAAATCGTTCACGAGTTATTGTCCGGACAAGAAAATCTTACGGAATTACGGAATTACGGAATCACGGAATTACGGAATCACGGACACCGGTGTTTCTAAGTCCCCCCCCCTACTAAGTAGCGGGGGACAAAAACACTTTATTCTATCAAGGGTTAAACACTTTTTCTATCACAGATTGAAACACTTCTTCTGTAAAGCATTGAAACACTTCATTCTATGAAGGACTGAAACAATTTATTCTATTAAGGATTAATATGAGGGTGTGACACACAAAACCCCTCGGCTTCCCCCGAGCAATTGAGAAATATGCCGAGACTGTGTAACATATATGGCTATATTTATTAATCATTCAGAATTCCTTTTCACATATCATTATTCTGCAGATTCAACAGCTTTAATATCAACAGACCATTCACATGATAGAGATAGAGATCATTAAATATGGTCGCCAAGTTTTCTGCCCAATCAGAGAAACCAGATCTGTCATTCATCGAAAGTCTCTTGATGCATCGATGATGTATACCAAATTTTGCATCAAGCACTTCAATGGTATCAGAGATAGAGATTATTTTTAATTATTTCGCATAAATTAAAGATGGCTGCCCATCCTTCCCGCCAGTCAGAGGAATTGATGTGATTATTAATTGCAAGTCTCTTGATACATCAATGCTGTATACCAAGTTTCGTATAGAATACTGAAATGGTATCAGAGATATATACATCATTAAAGATTTTGCATGAATTAAAGATGACCACCAAGGTTTCCATCCAATCAGAGAAACCAGAACTGTCATTTATTGTAAGTCTCTTACATCGATGATGAATACCAAATTTTAGATCGCGCACTTCAATGGTATCAGAGATTAAGCTCATTAATGATTTTGCATAAATTAAAGATGGTCGCCTATTCTTCCAGCCACTCAAAGGAACTGACATGGTTATTCATTGCAAGACCCTTGATACACCGTTGCTGTATACCAAGTTTCGTACAGAACAATTAAATAGTATCAGAGATATCATTCAAGATTTTGCAAAAATTAAAGATGGCCGCCAAGGTTTCCACTGAATCAGGGAAACTGGTTTGATCATTCCTTCTTGATGCATCGATGATCTATACCAGTTTTACACTGAACAGCGAAATGGTACCTGAGATACACAAGATTAATGGTTTTGCATAAATTAAAGATGGCCGCCAAAGTTTCCAACCAATCCAGGTCACGAGCATATGGATGTGCACTGCAAGTTTGGTGTGGCTTGAGTAAGTCATTCTAAAGATATATTGGTAACGAGAAAGGTGTGACGGACAGACGGACGTACATAACGACGACAATACCCTTCGGTCAAATTTTGGCCGAGGGGTAACAACTGGTTACATTCAAGCATGTATCACACAATCAGATACTATTGCACCTGAAATGAGTGTAACTCCATAAAATAAGGGCTGAGGTGACTAATTTTCTGTTGGCTTTGAGAATACAACTATACAATAAGTTTCCAAAATGTATTAGCTGTATCAAACACAGTTCTGCAGATTTAATATAAAATTAATAATCTGTAAAGGGGAATAACTCTGTAAAATATGGGTCACGTGGAGCAATTTTCGATAGGCATCTGACTTATACCTAGATAAATAAGTTCTCAAAATTTGGTCACTGTATCTCGAGCAGTTTTGCCTGAAATGCGGTAACGGACCAGGCCTGTAGCCAAGGGGTGTTTCTGGGTTCGGGCAAACCCCCCTTTCGAAAATATTATATATTTTTCTCATACAAACGCCTTTTCAAACTGAAGCGAACCCCCTATTTGCCCCTTTCACCACACAGCTAACCCCCTGATGTGCTCTTTTAGAGTGAAGGCAAACCACCCCTTAGTAAATCCTGGCTACGGCCCTGCGGACTGACGGGTGTACATGACAACGACAATACCCGAAGGCCAAAATGGCCGAGGGGTAAAAAAAAATTTTATATCAAAAATTGAAGGATTTTATTCTATCAAGGATTAAAACACTTTATCCTAACAAGAATTGAAACACTTTCTTCTATCAAGGATTGAAACACTTTTCTATAAAGGAGCAAAACACTTTTTTCTATCAAGGATTGAAACACTTTTTTCCATCAAGGAATGAAACACTTTATTCTATCAAGGATTGAAACATTTTCTTCTATCAAGGATTGAAACACTTTTTCTTATCACGGATTAAAACATTTAATTCTATCCAGAATTAGGACATTTTTTCTATCAAGGATTGAAACACTTTTTTCTATCAAGGATTGAAACACTTTCTTCCATCAACAATTGAAACACATTATTCTATCATGAAATAAAATACTCTATTCTATCAAGGAATGAAAGATTTTATTTTATCAAGACAGAAACACTTTATTCCATCAAGGAAAGAATGTAGTTTATTCTACCAGGCATTTACTTTCATTCTTAGAGAAGCTGTCTGGACAGGTATTCTGCAGATACAGATGAACTGGTGGAAAGCTATTTCTATATCCTTCCATCAACTTCTCCTTCACTGGAGAGCATAGAATGTTGGAACTACCGCACAAACACGAGAGCTTCAAAGGAGTGATCAGGTCATAGATAACCAAATCCATGTGTTCATGATTAGGTCAATAAAAATGTGAAGTTTGAAAGGACCTAGGCTTGTGTTGGAATTCTCACATCTCAGGTCATAAATATAGGAAGTGATGTTGTGCAATCACATCAATGTAATAAGATGCATATACCACTACAAAAACTGACCAGTGCATATCTCGGAGCCGTCTTCCATTTCGTATCCGTCATCGCACTCGCAGTGGTATGTCCCGACGTCATCGATGCAAGTAACATGGCTTCCTTGGCAGGGGCGTGAATACTCTATACACTCATTCACATCTATATAAAAAAAATAATGAACAATCATAGCAAATAAAGTGCAAGGAATTCATGGCCTGTGTATAATGAGCTGTCTAAATGATCATATATTAATATACCACAGGACAGCTTGTACATCTACATGACACCAAGCATCTACAGTACAGTGAGATAATTGCTGCGGTCAAAATAAAAGCTTCAGTTAAATAATGTTTTCTCATAGTAATGATGCAGCGATCAAGAATATGGAAAAACTGTGTTTGTACGTCACATGGGTTGGGACGCCATCTTGAATTTTGCTGAAAATGTAGGCTATAGCTTTTGAACCAAGATAGATAAGGACTTTTTTTGTTTGTTGCATTGTAATCTCCAGATTGCAGAGTTATTATAATGAAACTACATGCAATACATGCCATTATCCAACACTATTTTTAATTTATTATAATTCTATAAATTGTCCTCCCCTGCTTCTTGTTTACAATGATATAGGATCTTAATTTCTCGGAGGAATGGTCACATTCATGCAACATCTCCATCTCATGAATGTTTAATGTTCTAACTGGACCAATCACAGTTGTCATGGTTGTGAGCTGAGGACTGCTGATGCAGCGCATATGATACGTCAATCAGCCGAGAACACCGAATGCGAAATGCAATCATGACCCCTGAGGTCCCAAATAACATATACAAAGGGGTGGCATTTCTTGGATTCCAATTTCATAAACAGAACCAAAATGAGATTGAATGAGGTTCAAAGTTGAGCAGAGTTGTCCAAAGAGAAAACAAACTTGACAGAGCTATCTGATCTGAGATGATAATATGTGTATGTCATACAGACCTTCACAATTCTTGCCATCACCTGTGTATCCATTGTCACAGGCACAATGGAAACTACCAATGGTATTCATACATGAGGCGTTAGGGTCACAGTCATCTGTACCCAGGTCACACTCATCAACATCTGAAAGAACAATACAATTATAAATGAGTATATATTCAACATATGATCAGGTGAGTGGTTTGATAATCCTATAACGAGACTGCATTTTCTTGCCTAATTGGAATGATCTTGTTTACTGCACGGCCCATTTAATTATAACATCAACAGTAGATAATTCAATTTATCAATTTGGCTGTTCAGATCAGAAATACCGCATGGTACATGTAGATAGAAGTGAGCTGACATCTGGAGGTGTGATATTCGCTAGAGGTGTGATATTTGCTAGAGGTGTGATATCTGCTGGAGGTGTGATACAAACTAGAGGTGTGATACAGGCTAGAGGTGTGATACAGGCTAGAGATGTGATATCTGCTAGAGGTATGATACAGGCTAGAGGTGTGATACAGGCTGGAGGTGTGATACAGGCTAGAGGTGTGATATCTGCTAGAGGTGTGATACAGGCTAAAGGTGTGATACAGGCTAGAGGTGTGATACAGGCTAGAGATTTGAAGCAGGCTATACATGTGATTTCCATGTGCTATGACTTTCTTCAGATGTGATTCACGTTAAAGATGTGATACGAAGAGAAATATGACACAAGATAAAGGTGTGATAGAGGTTTTAGAGGTTTGAGGTACGCTACAGGTTACAAGTGTAATAATGCCTTGAGTGTGGTGAGACTTAAGAGTGAGATAACAGTTGAAGGCATGATACATACTAGGAAAGTGATATAACACAGAAGCAGAAGCGTGAATTGTTAGAGGTGTGATAAAGACTAGAGGTGTGATTTTCTGAGATGTGATAGACAGGAGTGTACTGAGAATTAGGGGTGTGATAAAAGTTAGGGGTATGAATCAGAGTAGATGTGATACAGGTCAGAGGTGTGATACAAGTTGGAGGTGTCATGCAGACTGATGATATGATTGGTTAGAGATGTGATATATGCTAGAGGCATGATACAGAGTAAAGGTTTGATTGGCCAGATGTGTGATATGGGCTAGAGGTGTGATATGGGCTAGAGGTATGTAATAGACTAAAGGCGTGAATTGCAGATGAGTGCTATGGACTGGAGGTGTGATACAGTCCAACAGTTTTATTGGAAAGAGGTGTGATATATGCTAGAGGTGTGATACAGACTAGAGGTGTGTAATATGCTAGAGATGTGATTTAGATGAGAGGTGTAACTGGCTGGAGGTGTGATAACGGCTAGATGTGTGATACAGACTAAAGGTGTGATTGGCCAGAGGTGTGATGCAGGCTAGAGGTGTGATGCAGGCTAGATGTGTGATACAGAGTAAAGGTGTGATTGGCTAGAGGGGTGATACAGGCTAGAGGGTGTGTGATACAGACTAAGGTGTGATTTGCTAGATGTGTGATATGCACTGGAGGTGTGATACAGTCCAATGGTTTGATTTGCAAGAGGTGTGATATATGCTACAGGTGTGATACAGGCTAGATGTGTGACACAGACTAAAGGTGTGATTGGCTAGAGGTACAATACAGGCTAGATGTGTGACACAACTATAAAGAATGGCTAGAGGTGTGATACAGGCTAGATGTGTGACACAACTATAAAGAATGGCTAGAGGTGTGATACAGGTTAGATGTGTGATACAGACTAAATGTAAGATACAGACCAAAGGTTTGATTGACCAGAGATGTGATACAGTCTAGATGTGTGACACAACTATAAAGAATGGCTAGAGGTGTGATACAGGCTAGATGTGTGACACAACTATAAAGAATAGCTAGAGGTGTGATACAGGCTAGATGTGTGACACAACTATAAAGAATGGCTAGAGGTGTGATACAGGCTAGATGTGTGACACAGCTATAAAGAATGGCTAGAGGTGTGATACAGGCTAGATTTGTGATACAGACTAAATGTATGATACAGACCAAAGGTTTGATTGACTAGAGATGTGATACAGGTTAGATGTGTGACACAACTAAAGAATGGCTAGAGGTGTGATACAGGTTAGATGTGTGACACAACTAAAGAATGGCTAGAGGTGTGATACAGGCTAGAGTGAGTGAGTGAATAGAATTTAACGTCGCTTTCAACAATATTTCAGCTATATCACGACGAACCAACTAAGCACCACCCAGCCCAGTTGTGTTCCTGCTACTTCAAAGAAGAAATCTTTGAAGCAGCATAGAACCAGACACCCTCCATCTACCCTATAAAACACTGAGGACAGCGCACAAGACACAGACAGGACGCTTATATGGTGCAATAATGACAAGTGATATTACAGTGCTAGACATCACATATCAGGTTCCTGTTGCTTCTCAGCAAAATGCATTGAAGCAACAGGAACCTGAACCCACCCAACAAGATACAGGCTAGATGTGTGACACAACTAAAGAATGGCTAGAGGTGTGATACAGGCTAGATGTGTGACACAACTAAAGAATGGCTAGAGATGTGATACAGGCTAGATGTGTGACAACTATAAAGAATGGCTAGAGGTGTGATACAGGCTAGATTTGTGATACAGATTAAATGTATGATACAGACCAAAGGTTTGATTGACTAGAGATGTGATACAGGCTAGATGTGTGACACAACTATAAAGAATGGCTAGAGATGTGATACAGGCTAGATGTGTGACACAACTATAAAGAATGGCTAGAGATGTGATACAGGCTAGGTGTGTGACACAACTATAAAGAATGGCTAGAGGTGTGATACAGGCTAGATGTGTGACACAACTATAAAGA
Organism: Hanleya hanleyi; assembly: GCA_036873755.1. Taxonomy (NCBI): domain Eukaryota; kingdom Metazoa; phylum Mollusca; class Polyplacophora; order Lepidopleurida; family Hanleyidae; genus Hanleya; species Hanleya hanleyi. Next base: position 64 of record JAVTVY010041652.1, on the reverse strand, counting down.
ATGGCTAGAGATGTGATACAGGCTAGATGTGTGACACAACTAAAGAATGGCTAGAGGTGTGATA
>JAVTVY010041651.1:0-19721 GCA_036873755.1 Hanleya hanleyi | reverse complement strand
GGGTAGTCTTCCACATTGTCTAGTGCGTTAATTTCCCGATCAAAGATAAAGTGGGCTTATTCTACCGGTATGGTACTGCATTAAACTGGTCTGACATACCATTTCTGCTCATGCTGTTTCAAATAGTTAATGCTACCATTGTTTAACGATACCGTTAAGACTTCCGCTCGTCATGTTATGACTTTTCCCAGCGAACCAAACTCCCCCACAGTGCAATATGATCTTTACCGGATTACCCTGAACGAGCAAAAAGTTATATACCGGCTGTCCTATCAACGGAAATATAGTACATATGTTCACATTATGTGTTAAAATCGGGGCTGAAATATCCTAAGTTTTCCCCCATATAATTGTGTGTTAATCAATATACCTCTCCATTTTGTTAGATACAATGACGTCACTGGGGGAGTTGCATACTGTTATAAATTAGCACTTTACACTTTAATTTTTAATAAATAATTAATTAATAATCAGTCCAATCCAAAGATTTTATAATAAAATTGGACATGATTTTCAAGAAAAAAAATGGACATTAATGAATACTCTACCCTCTTCATTATCACCAATTATATACAGATAATATTATTTTATTTTCCTGGTAGTCTATTACATTAGCAATTGACTTGCTGGTATTAATCCAACAATTTGAGGAGAGTTATCTCTCCTGTACCGGTATATTTTAATTGGCCACTGGTGGCGCCACCATGCTGTCATATGAGAACAGAACAACTGCAGGATAGAGTGCAAAAAGCAAGTTGATTTGTTCATGTTCAGCTGGAACTATTGAGGTTTGAAGAACTGTATTGCAGATGGTGATGAGTGCATGAAGCTACATGTAGTGATGGTAAGTAAGTTATAAATATAATTATAATGTTATAACTTAATTAGCAAAACAATTCTAATTTCTAGTTAAACTCAGAATGTTGTAATCTGGACCCTCTATGAGCTTTCACTATCAACAAGTTTTTCTTGATATACTTGACATATTAAACAATTGATATTCTTCTCAGTAACTACTGCAGCACTTCACCTTATATTTGCAGTAAAAATTAATGACTCATTTAACCTGGAATTCACAAAGAAATATCCATAACTCGATCTGTCTCAATATCTTTTTCAGATCTACCCAGCAGGTTCATCAAGGCACTGTGACTTGCCATTGTTGCATTGTCAGCTAGAAAAGCCCAGGCTTGGGGACCTCATGTGAAGATTGACCATGCAGCCCTGGAGGAAATCCCCCAGAGGGTGAGATATTATCACACCACTGCTTGTGTATTTCCTGTTTATGACAAACAGTAGGATTTAACTTGCTAGGAAGTTGGGGGGGGGGCGGAATGTTAGCTCTCAATAAATCAGTTGACATACTCACTTGTTGTTTTGAAATGTTTATTGTTTCCTGCTTATATTTCCAGAAGATTTGAAAATATTTCCATACCAAAGTTCTGATGAAATCGCAAAGGAATATGTATTAAAATAAATTGATAACAAATACAATGGTGGCATAACCAGTATTTGCTATGATAAAAATGTGACCAGGAAAAGGAGGATAAATTATGATTAGATTTATTGCCCTTCTTTAAATTGCAAATGTCTCACACATCAATCATCTTGAGGGGCTTTTTTTCATTAATATTGATCCGCAGATCTGCAAATGAAGTATTGAACTGTTTTGAATTTTAGTATGGATTGTTTTATTTACGGCGTGTCGATTTTTATTTTAGTAGCCAGCCAAGCCAATATTTTTCTGTCACAACAAACAATTTATTTATATATTTACTATTTTCTCAGGTTGTCTTGTCCGGTAATATAAGGATGTCTAAGGCACTCTCTACGATTAACCGCAGTGACCCCCGGGAGATGGTGATGGATCTGGTGTCGGTCATCTTCACCAGGGAAGAGATGGCAACTTATTCCTTGACAGGCGCAAAGTCAAATGCGAACAAGACTGGCAAATGCAAGCCGCCAATTGACCAGGAAAAAATAACCGCAATACAAGGTAATGTAGTGTAATTTCTCAATTTCTAACTCTCATGTATTATTTCTTCAATTTAGTTCTCGAAGTTAATTGCTTTGTGTGTGCAGTTACATCTACCTTTATTTGATTGTTTCAAAATATTTAAATATCCTAGTAAACCTTCTAAATCAATAACATCCAGGTTGGACCATATTATGGGGCAGAGCAGATATTCTAAGTTAGCTAGCATAGCTTTGTTTAATGAATTTGTCTTGAAGCTATTCAAAGGTTCATATGTTTGACGAAAAACACATGCAAGTATCCAATGTATTTTATCTCAAAGATCTAATGACAATAATATTGATTTTTGATACTGATTTTGTGTCTTGGATTGAATGTAAATTTTATAAGGCCAATTCTCGTGAAGCAAGTAATTGCTTGTATTCTATAAGTTGTGGTACAAGTCACACTGTGCGAATGGGGCTGTAAACAGAGATGATTCTTAACTACATGTGTAATTGATAAATCATGTATTTTGTAGAAGACTCTGCCAGTTATAAAAGACGACAGTGATGGGGAAGGAAGTTCGTTTGCCGAAACATCAGAAACATATGCAAATGTAAGTATAAATTACATTATTGACAGTGCACCACATAATGTAACCATACTCTAGTTTTCTCCAGCACATCCACATGTAGCTTTCATTTTTCGTGTTTGCATTTTTCGTGAGTGAAATAGTCCTATAACAGTCGACCAACACAGGCCATATTCATACAGCATCTGCATTTATTTAACTACAATGTAGTTTGTCATTCAAAAGTCCATGAACTGATCAAATACTTAATCCTTTGTTTCCAGATTTCCGACATCGACAGACAGACACTCTGCGACAGACATTACGAAGAATTGAGGAAGAAAACAGGAAGCTACGAGCAGACATTGGCGATCTTCATGAAAATTTGCAAAGTCTGAAAGGTATGTCTGGCTCAGCATTCTTTCTGTATGCAAGATGGCCAAATAAGGGAACAAGATGTATGCATGAATATGTATTTGGAAATATATGGAAGGGTGTCCTTATACACATATATTCTGCAATAACTATTTTCCAAACAAATTTGCTCAAATGCTTTTCTTCAGATCAGCCATCAGTGGTTTCGCATTTTACACATGCATGATTCTCAACGTAATGAATTATCTCCTTTATAATATAATTACCTCATTTAAATAGTATGAGAATGTACACATGATCCGTATTGTAATTTAACTATCCTCAATATGTTATGGTGCATTTGCGAATACATTGCTATTGTTTTTTTGTTCTCTCATTAGATCTCCCAAGAATGGTTTTGGACTTGTCACAACTTGTACAGGAAGTGAAGCAAAGCTGTCAGTGCAATTGTGCTCAGGAGACAACTACCCCAGAGAGACGTCCCTCACCGATGGTACATGCTGCTCCACTTGTACCAGAGTCCTCTCTATGCCGACTACCCAGTCACCAGCTCCATCTCCGTTGGTTGTTCGAACATCAGGTACCCTGGGACAGCAATCTCCAGTTTTCGCCATCTCACAGCATACCACCGAATTAGATGTTGACCAGAGAAAGTTAAATTGGGATATCCTTACATAAGTACAATATGTTTAAAACAGTGATACCCGAAGAACAATTTTATAGTGAGTTTAAATACTTAAAGGGTCTTCTAAAGCTGAATGATCATTTTGGTAGCCTATTGAACAAGTTGATGCTATTTATATTCACGCAGAATATTACAACAGTTATTTTATCATCTTTCAGGCGGTGGTGTCTGGTAATGTATATCTGCCAAGACGAGTACAGAACATTATCCGGAGTGATCCCCGAAAGATGGCCATGGATCTAATGTCAGCTTTATTCACAAGAGCTGAGATGGCTACACACACGCTGACTGGTGTGGAGTCAAATACTGGACCTGATGCAGACGTAAAACCACTCATTGAATCAAGACAAGATAACTGCTATACAAGGTAATTGTTCTTGTCTTTGAAAATATCTCGGATCTTTTATCAGTTGTATATGTATTGTGACAAAAACATTTCGAGCGCTTAGCATCCCATAAGCCAGGTATTCAAATTAAATTACCCCGCTATAATAAAATGCTGTAATACTTAAATAAGGAGCCAATCAAAGTAAAATTGCCCAAGTATTAAACTTGGTTACCGACAAACTTGCAGCTGCCTATTTGACTGAGTATATAAATTGGGGTTCCAAGCCTTTGGCAAGTTTAATGCATTTCTTTTCTGCATTGCAGCCCTACTTCTAAATGTCTTTTAATCATGTGCTAATTAAATATTTTCTTTCACCCCTTTTGCTAAAGTACTACCAAAAGAAGTTTCCTGGCAAGGATAAGATATACAGGATTCTATGAAGGCCAAACTGAATGGCGAACAGAAGTGCTACAGACGGAAGGAGAAGCACAGAGAGGCTCCCCACATCATTCCCCAGTGACAACATGGCACACTGATTCTAATATGTACCCTCTATATTTATGTGTATCCTGCGTTATTTTGTATACAATAAAATGTCCGTATGCACGGATTGGCTTCTGTTAAATGTCTTCATGGGTAACATGTCTTACATGTTACGTAATAGTACCTGTGTGTTATCTGAACATTACTGATCAGTTTCTGTCCAGTACACAGTAATTATTTGATCAGTACTGTTTAGAGAGCAATACACTGCTGCTCCATGTAGTTGCTGTAAGAGGTTATTCCTTTAAAAACTTCAGGACGCTGTGTATGTGCCATGACTTCAGCGATACCAGGGACCAGAAGCGAGTTGACCTGATCCATTTTATTTACTGAACTCCACATTTAAAGGTTCACCCCATTTTCAGAAGAGTACCCTGAAAATAGCTATGGAATATTGCTGAACTTCATAAATCATGCTACAGGACAGTCCTATAGGATTCAATAGGACAGTCCTATAGGGTCCAATAGGACAGTCCTATGGGATTGCTGTGGAAAAATGTCCTACAGGATCCCATAAGATTTTGCCTATAGGACAGTCCTTTAGGACTGTCCTATAGGACTGTCCTATTAGATCCTATAGGACTGTCCTATAGGACTGTCCTATTAGATCCTATAGGACTGTCCCGTAAGATCCTATAGGACTGTCCTATAAGATCCTATAGGACTGTCCTATAGGACAATCCTATAGGACTGTCCTATAGGCAAAATCCTATAGGACTGTCCTATAGGACAATCCTATAGGAATCCTATAGGATTTTTTGGTAAGGGATGATGAAGCAAAATCCTCAGATTTCCATTTTTGTGAAAACAAAATCTTATTTTGAAATGCAAAAATGACTCTCCATGATTCGCCAACACCACCAAAATCTTGTCAGTTCTTTGCCTATCTTGCAAGATCATTATACCCAAATTACATGGAAATCAAACACGTTGTTCAGAAGATATGATGTTACACATGTTTACCTACATTCATTTCTATAGCGCCACCTAGTGACAACCAAATGTCACGAAAAACAAGGGGGTGAGATCTAAAGCCCTAGGGAGATGGCACATAAGTGTTCAATGGAATAAACTTTAATCATGATAACGGTTATAGAGGTTTTGTCGTCGAGTCAGATAAATGCGATTTTTCATTTAAGTGGCAATTTGGTTCGCACCGAAAGGGAACTTTCATGTCGGCAATCCAATATTTATGCTTGACAACCTAGAATAGAACAGTTTTTAAATATTTCTTCAAGCGAATTGCTGAATTTTCATTTCACGAAAAACTTTTTTTTTTGAGACGCAAAAAAATTGCCTTTATAATTATGCCAGCTACACCAAAACCTTTTCAGCACATTGACTATCCTTCAAGACCACTGTAATAAAATTTCAAAGAAATCAGACAAGCCGTTCAGACGAAATCGTCAGAGAAAGGTTTACCTATGCTCTGACTACAACGCCACCTAGTGGCGAGCAGCGGGTATCGGAACACAACCAGACAAATTTCCCAGGCCTAAAGAGATAGCACACCAAGTATGACCCAAAAATATTTAACGGTTTCAGAGATATTCACGTTTAAAGTTGCGGCGGCGGCGGATCCGGCGGAGCCGTTTCTCATGAAAACATAAGAGCATCCACTTTGTGGAAATGCTCTAATTAGTAATTGTAAAAAAAGAATGTATAATGAGATATAAATCAAGCATTATGTTGATGGGCTGCAAAATCTGTAGGAGAGGTGGCCCTTCAACTTCAATCAAAAAAAAAAAAAAAACAACTTTCAGTCCCTTGTCTGTCTGACAATAATAAACTTCATAAACAGATGAAATGCCAATAAATTGTGCTAAAAACATTTACTGTCTTTTGTGCCATCCAATGATGAACAATATCACAAACCTACACGATGAAGCAAATTCCTCAGATGTGGCCTGGGGAATGTAGATAATGGACTCATGAGAATTTCATATATTAAAAAAAATGGCCATTTGGCTTACAAGAGATGTAAATTATAACACTAGGAATGCTATGATCATGTTCAGCAAAATAGAATTACTTTTCCCTTATTAAAAAGCAAATTTCCATTTTTGTGAAAACAAAATCTTATTTTGAAATGCAAAAATGACTCTCCATGATTCGCCAACACCACCAAAATCTTGTCAGTTCTTTGCCTATCTTGCAAGATCATTATACCCAAATTACATCGAAATCAAACACATTGTTCAGAAGATATGATGTTACACATGTTTACCTAGTGACGACCAAATGTCACGAAAAACAAGCGGGTGAGATCTAAAGCCCTAGGGAGATGGCACATAGGAGTTCAATGGAAAAAAACTTTAATCATGATAATGGTTATAGAGGTATTGTCGTTAAGTCAGATAAATGAGATTTTTCATTTAAATGGCAATTTGGTTCGCACCGAAAGGGAATTATCAGGTCGGCAATCCTATATTTATGCTTGGCAACCTAGCTAGAATAGAACAGTTTTTGAATATTTCTACAAACGAATTGGCAAATTTTCATTTCACGAAAAACTTGCCTTTATAGCTATGCCAGCTACACCAAAACCTTTTCAGCACATTGACCATCCTTCAACCATTGTAATAAAATTTCAAAGAAATCAGACAAGCCGTTCAGACAAAATCGTCAGAGAAAGGTTTACCTATGCTCTGACTACAACGCCACATAGTGGTGAGCAGCGGGTATCGAAACACAACCAGACAAATTCCCCAGGCCTAAGGAGATAGCACACAAAGTCTGACCCGAAAATATTTAAACATTCAGAGATATTCACGTTTAAAGTCACGGCGGCGGATCCGGCGTAGCCCTTTCTCATGAAAACATATTAAGAGCATCCACTTTGTGGAAATGTACTGCAATATTCGAGGAGCAGTACTTCAGGATCAATGTACACCCCATAAGTTTTAAAATTGTGAAGATCCATAAAACATTATTCAATATCTCATCCAGGCCCAGGCATTAGAGAAGAACACTTGAAGGACAAAAGATCAAACAGTGAAAGGACAAGTATATCAACATCATTTTATTCATTGAAATGACATTATTTTAGATTATTGTCCTTTGCCAACCAATATATTGACATTAAAGTTTAAAATAAGGTTTTCAAATCAGGATTTATGGGCATACATGTGCAATGAAATCGCTCCAGGCATGCCAGGTTGTATGGGGCTGACTGACAGTGTTACATAAAATCAACTCACATCATTTCAGCATTTGTCTCTAAGAGGCAAACACTCAGGATAAGTCTAAATGAATCCCAACAAGCTGAGTAGCTAGCAGGTCCTCCGCCAAGTAGCCTGTTTGAGAGCATACAGCATATACGCTTCCAATATCTCCTCAAATATAACTTGGAAAGTTGATATGTGTATGTGGAAAGAGACATTCATCTGGAATTGTTGAGACAATTTGAGGAGGTTTGGGAAGCAGTAATGGGTAGTGTAACACTGGAATGTAAGTCTGTAGTTGTACATGGATTTGTGGATGGTGAGGTTTATAAATCGATGAGTGGAATAGATCAAGATATCGCTTTTCACAACACAGATGGGTACAATATGGGTGAGTGAAATCCAAGATGGTCAATGGCAGCCATCTTGGATTACATACTACCTCAATGAAAATCAATACCAATCGCTGTCTAACTGATGTGAAGCACCGCCTTGAGTTTGAAGTCGATTGGTCGAACTGTTCTCGAGATATTGCGTTCACAAGATGTGGGATGGACAGAATCCAATATGGTCAATGGCAGCCATCTTGGATTATGTACCTCAGTGAAAACCAAGTTGATTGGTCAAATTGTTGTCGAGATATCACGTTCACAAGATCCGAGACGGATGGAATCCAATATCGTCAATGGCAGCCATCTTGGATTATGTACCTCAGTGAAAATCAATACCAATGGCCGTCTAATTGATGTGAAGCACATTCTCAAGTTTGAAGTCGATTGGTCGAACTGTTCTCGAGATATCGCGTTCAGAAGATGTGGGATGGACAGAATCCAATATGGTCAATGGCAGCCATCTTGGATTATGTACCTCAGTGAAAACCAATACCAATGGCCGTCTAACTGATGTGAAAAACCTTCCCAAGTTTGAAGTCGATTGGTTGATTTGTTTTTGATATATCGTGTTAAGAAGATGTGGAACGGAGTGAATCCAATATGGTCCATGGCAGCCATCTTGGATTACGCATCTCAGTGAAAATCAAAACCAATGGCCGTTTAACTGATGCAAAGCACATTCTCAAGTTTGAAGTGGATTGGTCAAACTGTTGTCGAGATATCGCGTTCACAAGATGTGGGATGGACAGAATCCAATATGGTCAATGGCAGCCATCTTGGATTACGTACCTCAGTGAAAATCAATACCAATGGCCGTCTAACTGATGTGAAGAAGCTTCTCAAATTTGAAGTTGATTGGTTGAATTGTTCTCGAGATATCGCGTTCACAAGATCTGGGACGGATGGAATCCAATATGGTCAATGGCAGCCATCTTGGATTATGTACCTCAGTGAAAATCAATACCAATGGCTGTCTGACTGATGTGAAGAACCTTCCCAAGCTTGAAGTTGATTGGTGGAATTGTTCTTGAGATATCGCGTTCACAAGATGTGGGATGAACAGAATCCAATATGGTCGATGGCGGCCATCTTGGATTACGTACTTCAGTGAAAATCAATATCAATGGCCGTCTAACTGATGTGAAGCACCTTCTCAAGTTTGAAGTCGATTGGTCGAATTGTTCTTGAGATATCGCGTTCACAAGATGTGGGACGGACAGAATCCAATTTGGTCGACGGCGGCCATCTTGGATTACGTACCTCAGTGAAAATCAATACCAATGGCCGTCTAACTGATGTGAAGCACCTTCTCAAGTTTGAAGTCGATTGGTCGAATTGTTCTCTAGATATCGCGTTCACAAGATGTGGGACGGACGGACGGACAGAAGGACGGACGGAGGGACGGACGGAAGGACGGACGGAGGGACGGACGGAAGGACGGACGGAAGGACGGACGGCTAGCATTTCCAAGTCCTCCCACCACTTCGTGGCGGAGGACAATAACATGAAATACTGTCGATCAGACCTATAAGTATACTCCTAAAGCCTTCTGTCTAGACTTACGGTTGTACCCAGACAGCCTATTGTACTCATTTGTCGCAGCACCATTACACGATAGATGTAGTGAGTTGGCAGAATCATTTTTTATACAATTCCACATTACTGACTTGCTATCATTCTAACAACACCCTCAACTAATTACAACACTTACCATCATCTGTATTCTCCCAGAAGTGAACGACTTTGGCCACGTATGGGATATCAGCCTTCCTGGGACCCGAACACAGTAAGACACAGTCACCCACATGTACCATGTCCCCATCTGTATGCTTCATTGCAGGGTAACACTGTCTCTCCACTGGCGGCCCATCCGTCTACAGCACACAAAATATCATGGAGTAACGTACAAAATCGTACAAAATAATTGCAGAAAACACAGCCCGATGTGCAAAATAGCAGCTAATGAGCATGGGGGAGGTCAAGTCTCCATCATGACCAGGACAGATTATAGCATATTTTCAATGGTAGAATTACTTGTGATGTATCATTAACAGTGGATTTATTGAGGTGGATTATATGGTGGCTACATACAGATGAATAGCACCAAAATACAAGGCGGCACAAATTATCCATATATAGAGGCTTATATATACGTATATTCCACAACTAACTTCAGGTAACCAAATAGATGTGCATCCTGCAAAATTGAATTTAAAACAAAAACTATTTTCTCACAATGAAGCAACTTTTCTGGCCAGAGGAATGAATAGTATTAACAGTAATCATTTCAGTAAGTATGGTGGAGCAGAAGGTATGAACCGAAATAATGAAGAGTGGACCACAGGATTACAATGGCAACGAAGAACTTGTACATGTACATACCCGTGGAAGAACAGACTTCTCTTCAGGAACACCCTCCCATGACCAGCCATGGTTATCCACACGTTTACGTTTCTGTTTGTTCACAATCTCCTCCTTCTTAGAATTCTTTCCTTCCTTCTTTCCACTTTTTTCTTCTCTCTTTCCATGTTTTTCTTCTTCCTTCCCATTTGTATCCTTCTTCCCAGATGATTCTGGTTTCTTCTCAACTTTTTCATCATCAACTTTCTTTGTTATTTTCTCATTCTTCTTCACACTGAGAGCCTTTTCATTTTTTGTTACCAATTTATCAGTTTTCTTAAAATTTTTCTGTTCAATCTCATTCTTATCATTTTTTTCATCTTTCTTTATCTTCGTCTTCTTTTTCTTCTCATCTTTCTTGGTTATAGCTTTGTCTTCCTTATTTTTCATTTTCTTCGCATCCTTTGATGGACTTTTCTTTTTACTGATACCATTTTTCTCATCAGATTTCTTTTTCTTCGCAGTGTCAGTTTTTGAATTTGAAACTTTGTCTTCTTTCTTTTTCTTCAGTTTTCCAAGTTTTGGAGAGGCCTTCTCAGACTCTTTTGCACAGATATCTAATGTTTTCTCACATGGCTGGTTTTGAATAGGCTTATCAGGTGTAGCCATGGTAACTGAGTGTGTAGTTACCGTAGTGACTGGACTTAGCTGTACCGTTACTGGAGGTAACTCCTTAGAACTATTCCACGGAGGACTACGTGTTGATGCCACAGTCATGGGAGTGACAAGCTCACTCTTTATGGCGGTTCGAGTGGGAGGTTCCATGGACTGAGGAATAAAAGGGTGTTCAGTGTGTGGGTTGTGGATGAGTACCTTGACCTCGGCCTGCGGACACTGGACAGGAAGTGGGTGGGGGTGGGGACGTGGCACCAGACAGGGCTCAGGGAGGGGCTGTAACACAGGAGGACCTGTTCCAGGGTGGGGGTGGGGGCGTGGCACAAGACAGGGCTCGGGGAGGGGCTGTAACACAGGAGGACCTGTTCCAGGGTGGGGGTGGGGCCGTGGCACCATACAGGGATCAGGGAGGGGCTGTAATACGGGAGGACCTGTTCCAGGGTAGTAGCTGCCATGTACGTAACCTGGAGAATAAATAACACAAATTGAAGATCAATCATATGAAGAAGAGATTATTACAGATACATGTACATATGTTTGCAATTGTGGAAGTATTACAATTACATAAGTATTGAATTACATGTACAGTATAAAGCAGTATCAGTTTGATCACATTATTAATTACAAATTCCATCTACATGTGTTATGTCCATCCATATATGAACAGTACCATTATACATGAACGGTACCATTATATACATGAACGGTACCATTATACATGAACGGTATCATAAAGTATACATGTAAATGAACATTACCATTATACATGAATGGTACCATTATATACATGAATGGACATAATGGTACATATATCTATCTGATCGGTCGCGACAGCAGGTTGAACCCTTGTATACATGTACATATGTGTACATGTTCATGTTAACTTTCTTATATAATTGGAGACGTAATAAATACACACCTACTATTCAAGTGAACATTGTACATTTAGGAAAAAGTCCAAAAAAACAACAGCACACAGAACTGAAGTGTTGTTGTTGTTGCTGGTCACCTGAATTGAAATGATCTGATTAGACAGCAAAGGAGATTGCAGGAATTGTTGGAAAACTTTTCTGTTCTATGTAATAATGGGAACCAGTAATGAACTTTTCCATCTATAGTATCTCAGGGCTTCGTTTTTAGAGCGAGTGATAGCTCACCAGCACGCAAACACTCACCTAAATTTGTATCATGAGAGTGATTTATAGCTCACGTAAACTGTCACATTTTATGTTGTATTCTATTGCAACCACTCGCCTAACTTTCAAATACCTTCTCCTAGATATTTTGACATGAGCTATTTTCAGCTCCCGTACTAATTCTAAATACAAAGCCCTGTATCTTCCGGCATTCATGAGTCAATCATTGACTAAACCACAGTTTCAAGGTTTCGTTACTTTCTACCCGAGGAACAAACCAAGATTCAAATTTAGAAAAATGAATTCCATGCACATCAAGCCGAGATGTGCACCCTGTAATACCTATAACATTGTGTTCTGCCAAACTTTACATGCCCAGTTGAAAATTGATCTACATAAATGTGTGCACTTCTAGTTATTTGCGCTGAAAACTTACCTCACTTCCACTCTTTGCATTTCTTGTTCTACATGAAATCATACAGTAAGAATTTAATTGACACAGTTATCTCCCCTGCTAGTCACCTGACTGTTCAATTACCCATAATTCATCCTTCTTGTTCCTACTGCTTCGTGGGTCAGGAAGTAAAAACATTGTCAGCTCTGTGAAAATTGCCTATTCCTAGCAAATCACTCACAGTTGGATTACCTCAGGCGTCTGATATTCAGCAAGAAGTCCTTTGGGAAGTATTCTATAAGTTATCAGCGTAAAAATGGCTCAAAATATGTCTCAAATGTCATGCATGTCTTGTGGAGGTGACAAGCCTAATTATGACCTTCACTCTACGTGTCCGCCATGCCGCCAGGGAAGAGTTTGTACATGGGACACGGCCTGTGAAGAATGTATTGTGTGGGCTCCCGGCATATTCCAGGTGTATCTAGCCGGTTCTCTGGCAGCTAACGAGGAAAATAATGTTGTTATGTCAACCAATCTCGCCAATGAGACGTATGTGGCTAGGTCTCCACGTACTAACGTAGTTGAGGAGACTAGGGGGTTTGTAAGTTCGTCAGCTGTGCCTACTCTAGTCAGCCTTGTGAACGTGAATAAAGATAAACAAACGCCCCCCCCCCCCGCTCATGATTCTTCCATTTCAGACCAGGCGAAGGGTCAATCAGGTAAGAGGTCGACCCGGTTGGTACAAGTGGAAGGGACGATCGAAGATATGGAATCTGGCACTACAACGACTGTGGAGGTGGAGGTTCCTATCGAGCGGACACCTGGATACGACGATGAGGGGAAATCGGAAAGGGAGCCAGGCTTAGCGTGGGAAAGCCAGGGGACTCCGATCTCTCGATCGGAGTCAACTTATGATTACGAAAACTTAGGTAGCACTAGTGAGGGGCCTAACGTTAAGTTTTCATTTGGTTCCGGGGTTGGGAGAGTACCTTCCTCAACGCTGTTGAGGCCTGGACTTCCCGGTCGTTCGGTTACTCCGTTAACTGTTACGACTGGTTTGTCTAACTACTCTCAACCTGCTTCCGGTTTCTCTGGTGGCCTTCCTCATCCCCTTGCCGAGACGTTTGTGTCTACGAGCCTTCTGGGCCACCAGAGATTGAGGTTCCCACAACAACGGCAGTATGGTATGTATGCAGGTACCTATGATATGTCAAATTATTTGCCTGCCTCTGAGACGCGATATAAAGATCCCTCTCAAGTAGGTCAAATTATGCGGCATCCGGTTGCTAATCTGTCTGTGGCTTAGCTCAGATATCTGCTTCCGGTGGTATTCGAGATACGGGACCGGCTATGCTTCGTATGATGCGTCCTCCTATACGAGCTTCCGGTTTACGACCTCGAGTGCCAGTTCACCGACCATTACAGTGGCCGTGCTCACGGTCATTTGTAAGGTCCCCGAGTGTGAACACACCTCGTCAGGCCCTGCTTCCGGTCCACTCTCAAGTGACGGATCCTACGTTGGCTGCCATTCTGCGCGGAATGGAACAGCAACGTGAGGAGATGAAGGAACTGAGAGAGATGATGACCAGCCAAATAAGGAGCGGTACGTCCCCGCATCCGGTTTTGGCTGAACAGTCTAGGAAACCGGAAGCTAATTTGTCGAGGTCTATCCCTTCCATTACTCCTCGTTGGCAGGAAGCCCCGGAAGCTATGGAAGTGGATAGGGACCAGTACGGTAGCTCTGAATTGAATGAACCCACCAATACTGATCCAGATGCTAGGAAATATTATGAATTAATTTCCGGCATCTATGACTTGATTCCTGATATGCAGCTTCCGGTCCCACATGCGGGGGATATTGAAACTGAATCAGGAGAGTCAAATCGGGTTATGAGATCGGCAACCACGCTTCCGGCCTCAACTGCTATTCATTCTATTTGCCACTTGTTCCATAGAACTTTAGCAGAACCCGCTACGCAGGAGGAACGTGCAGTCAGGCTGAGACCTAGAGCTCGCTTCCGCCCTGCAGGATCTTCTGGTCCGTTCCCAGTACAGAAGCCAAACATACGATCTTATGGCGTACATGACTCACCGTTTAGCTTCCGGTCTGCAGAGGTGAACGGCGATTTTCAGTATTTGTGTCCTGCTAATACTAAATTGCCTAGTAATCCGGATGTTCCGTTTACGAACAAACAGGCCGCTGTACTAGAGGAAACTGCCCGACAAGGAGTGGCGATTACGAATCACCTTGACTGGTTTCTTAAAGCCATAAAGGATGGTTTATTTTCGCTGTCGGGTGCGGAAAGTCAGGAACAGTTACAGGAGGGTATTAACCTCGTTCTTGACTACCAGAAGATTGCTTCCGGTGCAGTAGAAGATTTACTGGTACACAATGCCTACTTATCTTCTATGTTGGTGCATTTAAGGAGAAAGGCCTTCGTTCCTTTAATGCACACTTACACACCGGAAGCAGTAAAGAGGAGTCTACTAGAGACGTCTACGGCTCCGTCTTTACTGTTTGGTGATGCTGTTGCCGAAGTTCGACCTGAAATGGATCGTATTGAACATGACAGGTCGGTCGCTTCCGGTGCTTCGTCCAAAAGACCTATGGCTTCCGGGTCGGGTCCAAAGGCGAAGAAGGCTAAGAAGAACCCGCCTAGTTCCAAGGCTACTAAGGGTGCTTCCGGCCAACAGCAGAGCCAAGCACCTGCTTCTTTAGAGCCTAGGTTATCGAGCTTTGGCCATAAGAAGCAGGGTAAGGGGAAATCCAAGCAGTCAAAGAAGAATACCTGATGTCTCGGGCCGTACCGGTTGGCTTCCCGTATGGCGGGAACACCGAGACATAAGGTTTCCAGTTCCCCAACAACTAGACCTTCCGGTAGGGGGAAGGCTGCAGTTGTTTTGGAGGAACTGGATAAGGATCGGGACGGAAGCGTGGGTCATTCGAACTATCAGATACGGCTATCGCCTATTGTTCGACACGCTTCCTCCCTTGACTGCATATCCCCTTCCGTCTCGTATTCCATTACGAACGGGTCATCTATCAGCGATACAGTCCTCAATGGACAAGCTGATAGAGAAGGCAGCAGTAATAGAGCTTCCGGTTTCGGATACAACACCCGGGTTCTATTCGCCGGTCTTTCTGGTCCCCAAGAAAGACACGTCCGAGATGCGCATGGTTATCAACCTAAAGCGCCTCAACAAGGACTACCTCACTCCACCGCCACACTTCCGCATGGAGTCCTTCCAGTCTATCCGGACAGTACTCAAACAAGGGGAATGGCTAACTTCTCTGGATTTAAGGGATGCATACCTGCATATCCCGATACGTCTAGAGGACAGGAAGTACTTGAGATTCATGGTCGGCAAACGACGCTTCCAAATTCAAGTGCTTCCGTTCGGCCTATCCACTTCCCCTTGGGTGTTCACACGAGTGTTTACACCAGTGGCACAATTCCTGCACAGTCTAGGTATAAAGTACCATTTTTATATTGACGACTCCCTGCTAAGGAATGCCTGCAAAGAGCAGTTAATCCTAGACACCCAGTTTGTCTTAAGGATATTGACTTCTCTGGGATACATCCCACACGAAGAGAAGTCAGAGCCGACTCCGTCGCAAAGGCGCAAATTTCTGAGGGTGGAATACGATACGCTTCTAGCTCTCGCCAAACCCCCAGAAGATCGATGGCAAAAGATAACAACGAAGATACCTCAATTCCTCAAGTTATCTCAAGCCAGGGCTTTACACTTTGCTGCGATAATCGGCCTCTTGACGTCAACACAGGACGTAACACCAAGAGGGCGATTGCAGCTTCGACCTTAATGATTTACTTCAATCACCAATGGGTCGAAAGGCAGTTGAATCCGTGGATACCTGTAACACCGCTTGTCAAACAATGCCTCCAATGGTGGCTGGATCCACTCAACGTTATGCCGGGTGTGTCCCTACTTCCGTTTCGTCCGTCACATCACCTGTTCACGGACGCATCTATGGAAGGATGGGGAGCCCACCTCGAGTCCAGGTCGACATCCGGGTTATGGACAATCGAGGACGCTCGTACCATATAAACGTGTTGGAGTTTATGGCAGTGACACAAGCCATCCGCACGTGGGTGAGCGTATTGACCGACAAGAACCTGCTAGTTGCGACGGACAACACATCAGTCGTGTCCTACATCAACAAGCAGGGGGGGGACGAGATCTCCGCAATTACAAAGCCAAGCGGAAATCTTTTTCGGTCTGTGTTGGGACAACAACATATCAGTGTTGGCCAGACACATCCCGGGAATTCTTAATGTCTTATCGGATTCGCTTTCACGACGGAATCAGATAATTCCCACAGAGTGGCAACTTCACCCAGCCATACTAAAACAAATAGCTCATGTCTGGGAGATGCCACACATGGGTTTTCAGCGGAAGTTGGGCGCCGAATGGCACAATCAATTCGACCGTCCTCTTCCGCTGTATACAACTCAAAGTGGGCAATCTTCGATCTTTGGTGTGGAGAGAGGGATATAAATCCATCCTGCACCACTATCCCTGAAGTAGCAGAGTTCCTATTGCACCTGTTCCGGGATAGGGGCCTGGTGCCCGCTACGGTCGAAGGTTATAGGGCAGCCATTGCTCAACCTATTCTTCTGGGTACTGGGATTAATCCCTCGACTGATCCAAATTTATCTGCACTAATCAAGTCATACAAGATATCTGGTCAGTCGGCTGACCGAAATTACCTAAGTGGGACTTAGCCTTAGTACTTCGGCAATTAGGAAAGCCATCTTTCGAGCCAATAGAGGCTATTGAACTAAAAATGTTATCATACAAAACTTCGTTTTTGTTGGCTCTTGCCTCGGCAGCTAGGGTGTCAGAGCTGCATGCGCTCGATAGAAGGAATGTCAGACACTCTAGGGACTGGAGCAATGTAGTTCTCACAACAGTTCCTGAGTTTGTGGCCAAGAATCAAGCCCTCTACGATTCCATATCTCGAGAGTTCACAATTCCAGCCTTATCTGATTTCCTTTCGTCCGGTCTTGAATCAGACATGTTGATGTGTCCGGTTCGTGCACTTGCGTGTTACCTGAATCGTACAGAGGAGATCAGAGCGGGAAGGAGGCGTTTGTTTATCCCTTTCGATCCCAAAGCCAAACAAGAAATAAGCAAAAAGACTATCTCAAGTTGGCCCAAAAGCACGATTCGGCTAGCGTACTCCACGGCTACGGATAGACAAGCCGCGCTTGTAAACGTTTCGGGTCACGAGATTAGGGCACTAGCGGCATCATGGCCTCTGTGGACTAACAGATCAGTGACCGACATTATGAGGGCGTGCTACTGGAGGTCAAACACGACATTTGCCTCTTTCTACCTCCGGGACATGACGTTAGCATGTGACGACCTCTATTCCATCGGCCCACTTGTGACCGCACAGCGGGTGTCTGTGGGACCGAGGCCAGCAAGATAGCAAGATAAAGTCCGGGCGTACAGTTTTAACCCTGCTTGCTGGTGAGTGCATTTTTTCTCTCGCTCCCTTTCGAAAAAAAGGGGGGGGGGGCGTATTTTGCAACTCGACCTTGAAGTCAGAGTAGCGACAGAGGTTCCATGTGTACCATAGGCATACAGGTTATTGCTGTTGTATGATCTCATGGATCCTCTTTGAGGAGAAGATCGATGATTTCTACTCTGTACTAGTCACTTGTTCATGGCATTTATCACTTACCACGGATTGTATCAGTTTGCCCACCAACCTTACGGTGGCATTCTATGCAAAGAGTGGAAGTGAGGTAAGTTTTCAGCGCAAATAACAAAAAAATTTCACAGGTAAATTTTCTGTTATTAAGCTAAAACTTACCTCACTTCCAGTGATGCCCACCCACCTCCCCTCTGTGATACATCCTAACCATGGATCGCAGTGGAAACAAGAAGGATGAATTATGGGTAATTGAACAGTCAGGTGACTAGCAGGGGAGATAACTGTGTCATTTAAATTCTTACTGTATGATTTCATGTAGAACAAGAAATGCAAAGAGTGGAAGTGAGGTAAGTTTTAGCTTAATAACAGAAAATTTAGCTGTGAAATTTTTTTAATTTCGAACGCTGACAAACAGGGAGTTGGATTGGTACAACCCAATCAATTCACCACGGCAATCAGCAATTGCCGAGGTAAATGCCACAGCACAATCAGTCCATCTCAGCAATATTTAACATAGTGTTAAATAGGAATTATTTTAATATGACATTATTTTTGCCGAGGTGAGTTTTCCTAAGTGTTTGGACTGATGGTAGTTTTTGTGAAATCTGCCAATCTGCTGAGTACAGATTATTCTTACCATAGTAGCCTGGTGTGGAGAGACTACATGCGTTACCATGGTTACACGGAACATTGATGTTGTGATTACAGGGCACGCTGAAGGCACTATTGTAGGTCTGGTGGAAAGGTACCATCTGTACACCACTGAGGCTACCCAGCCCTCCCAGGGTGTACGAGTGACACTGAGGGCCAGGCATCACTCTGCTGTGGGCGGCGGCGGGGTACGCATAGCGAGGCAGAGGCGCTGCAATGTGGTTCTGCGTACCATGGTTACTGGTAAACTGCCCACAATCCTCCACATTGATGTGTATGGGTGACTGGTAAGATTGGCATACAGGCCTGTCCACAGATGGTACATTATTCTGGGTGTGTAAATAGACTTCTGAATCATTGTTGGACACAGAGATCTGTCCTTCTTTTAAGCCTTGATCTTCCTTGGACAAAAGCTCCTTGTTGTTCCATTGAATGACATCGCTATCAATAGTTTTCACCAAATCTTCCCCTCGCCCCTCCACCCACCGTCCCCGGTCTTTCTTCGGAGACACGTAAACTTTAGTCCTTGCGGCCTCAACAATTTCAGTCCTCGCGGCTTTCTGAGTGATTGTTTGACGGGGCAGTTCACTCGCTGCGATAATAGCCTGTGCATTCAAACTGGCCATGCGACGAGCAAATTTAGGTGTTTCATTGAACACCACACACTCCGCAGCCCTTTTCCTAACATTTTTAGTTTTCACAGTGTTATGATTTTTGTCCTTTACCGATTTCTTTGTGGAACAGTTTGCTTTCAATCCTTGAGATTTCTCCTCAATTTTGAGAGTGTCATTCTTGCTGATCATCACTTTACATTGTTTCACAGTCAT